>JZLH01S0170197.1:7119-18923 GCA_001188425.1 Eucidaris tribuloides | reverse complement strand
GAAAGCTATTAATGCAAAAGTGCTTAAGTGGTCAAATCATGGGTACTTTACTCTACCCATTGGTTCTCATGGGGTCCGAGGTGCAACTGTGTGCGGCGTTTCTTATTACAACGATAAAATTATTTAAACTGTCCAGCCACAGACACTTCAATATCTATATAGTTGCGGCGCATTGCTAAAACTTAGAAAAAAATAGTAACAGTTAGAACTCACCCAAATCCGAGATTTTCTTTGAGACTTCCTTCGTCACGGCAATGCACGGCGAAGTTGATTTGTGTGTAAACTATATGAGAGTCGCTCGCAGTGATTCTTGGGAAATGTAATCGGGATCCGTGATCCCGATTACATTACCCAAGAATCACTGTAGTCATATCACACTTGATTTAATAAATTAAGACAAAAGCGTAATGTGGAATGTACTTCTACACTGAGAAGTTGACCGTCAGGCCTTGTATTCTACTTCTATGTTTTTTCAAAGATACAAAGACGGGCTCTTGTTTTCCTTTCCTACCTTTTCCTAGATAGCCGATATTAGCATCTTTTGACAAAGTTGTTTGTGTAGATGTCTTTCTTCCTCCTTTTTATGAAAAATTCATACTGTTCCTCTTGTCATTCTGACAATTATCATATTTTCCAGTAGTGATTACATTACTATGTATGTTATATTTCCAAGACAAAATTTGTAATTGGTTTAAAAATGGCAGTTCAACTTCATATTTTTTTTGGGGGGGGGAGGGGGAGAGAGGTTGGAGGTAACTGTGATGTGCTACACTGCATGATGTTCATACAGTAGGTCAATATTTCAATAACTCAACTGTAGTTCTTGTCATACCACTTTTGAATCCATCTAAATTTAGGTCACATTATGACAAATTTAGTGTTGAATCTTTAAGGTTATTTTACTATGCAGAAACCAGACTTCAATATCCAAACAATTTTGAATAACCTAAACAAACAGGTTGTCATAATATCTGTATTCACTGTTAATGTTCCTGTAATCCCCACTGACAAATGAAGAGTTACAATCCTGCGAACATGTACTTGCAAGACTACAGTGTTTACATGGTGGGGAAACACTTAAAAAAATGAATGTTCCTTCCTCTCTAAATTGACAAGACTCGCCATTAAATCCTGCCCCCCAGACTGACCTACTGTATTTCTCACATTCCAGAGGTCAAACTTTCTCCCCAGCAAGTCCTAATGACCTTCCATGATACCAACTGCACTTGAGAGCTGAGTGAGATGAACTTATGAACTTTACACACTTTGTAATAACAGCAATGACAGATTCATAACTGGGTTTACTTTTGAAGGTTGGTGCCCAGTCAGATAACCATACTGATGCACCTTTACAAATAATTGCCTCTTTACTTTTCCTCATGTTTTCCTCCAACAGTCTTCTATTGAAGGGGAATCAGGGTTTGAAGGTGCAGGCTACCTCGTGGTAGGCTCATTCCCCCAGGAGTTTCATTACTCACAGGATGATCACAATGGAGAAACAAAAATGTCGACATCGGAGGCAAGACCCCGGATACTGCTCATGGGTCTTAGAAGGTAATGACACGTATCAATGCAATAACAGACTTGTAGTCCCACTCCCAGGTAAGGTGGAGTCATGGTAGGTCTGTTGTTGCATTCCAAATACAGTGAAACCTGTCCATCGTGGCCACCCAAGGGAAACAAAAAGTGTGGCCTTTATAGACAGGTTGCTGCTATAGACAGGTTCTTTAACACATTTATCTCATGGGGAATCATTTTAGTGGCCACTATAGACAGATTGGCTGCTATAGAGAGGTGGCCGCTATGACAGGTTAGATTGCATTGACTTGCATGCTTGTCCTTATAATTATTGTTTGGTCAGTTACATATTACCACTTTGGTGTGTGTCATTTTTTCCATTATGTACAATGAGTCAGTTTAATGATATGGCTTAAAGAGGACTTTACTAGACAGAACATAATATGCACGATATACATATCTATAGAGAGGACTTTAAGCCGTACATGAACGTTGAATGTCATTCAAAGCAATATAACCCTTCCATAAAGCGAAATTAGGGTGAAACATCACCCACTTCGGACGCTATTGCTCGCTTGCTATCCGAAAACGGCCTTAGCTGTGACGTAAGAGACGGGTTCGTGGACTTGCGGGCAACTTCCGGGATACGTTAGCTCTATGCGGTATTAGCTAGTGGAAAGACAACCCTGAACTTGAGTTTATATCGCGTTCATGTGAAAATAAAAGATTAGGCTAAATCACTCTCATCGTCTTGCAATTTACTGTCTCATTTATTCCAACTTAATATTCTACAATTTCTACGAAATTCATTTTTGAGGAAAAAAACGTGAAAAGGGGGGAAGGACGGACCTCCCAAGGTGGTTGTATACGGCTGTGTTCCGAGTCGCGGCCGGATCGCGTATTATGCCACTTTTGACATCTAGTCAGACGGAGACTTTACCTTCTTTCCCATGGAAGAATGCAGTTGATATTATATAATTACTAATCATTACGAATATCTCTTATAATAAAAAAAAATAGACAATCAAGTCTGCCACGTAAACTTCGTATCATTTCCGACGAGTGGCAATACGAGATGTGTGCGGATTCTGCTCTGCGGTTACGATTCCAATGTACGCGGAGTAATGCGTTCGGAACACGCGTACTTTAAGTAAGGTTTTAGCTAGCAGCTGGAGTTAGCTGCTTGGCTGCAGATGAGCTATGCCACCCCAGCATTACCGGCGAGCGCCGGCCTGGTTCTATCAGAATCATAGCTGGGCGGTAATTTACATTACCTTGCGCGTGACAAAGGTATGTAGATCTGCGTGCGTCAACAAGCAAAAAAAAGTAGTTAGATCTAAATTCCATGCGCAGTTTGACTTAGACTTTTTATGGTCAGAAATCTACCTCGGAACTGATTTACAATAAGTAAGTTGTTTAGTTCTCGAACGCACATTTCTAGTTCCAGGGTTTGTCGGGTTGTTTTCAAGCATTCCATGAATAGGGCTACAGTCTCGCGACAGTCGCGGTGAGGTTAAACACGAATTTATTCGTGAGATTGTCCCCATCTTCGTTCAAATATGCCAATATACATATAGACATCAGGATTATGTTTACCACGGAAGAGGAACAAATGTATGTCAAATATTAACAATTAAAACATATTAGGCCGTTGAGAGTAGAGCGAACACAACACAATGAACTTATGCGTTACGCGAGTCCGTCGCTGTGAGCTGTCCTGTGTAGCGATACCCAGGGGTGTGTGACTCACACAAAAAGGCCCTTTCCTGTAGCCGGTTTCCGGAAGATGGGAAGGGTCAATTTATCGACATTTTAGTTTCATAAACCCGAAGCTGACACACTTTCATTGGCATGCTTAGCTGCATAAAATAGTTTAGATAACTCATTAAATTATACAAGTAAACTAAATTGTTGAATTTATTTCCTATGAATTATCAACTTTAAGTTTAATGTGTCACTTTGTGTATTATTTCTCATTTAACCACATTTCTATTTCTATAATTTGTAAACATATGTGTGTTTGGATCATGTTTAACATCTTCTATCAGTCTCTATTAATTTAACATCTGCGGAGAGACAGATTCACAATAGACCAGTACAAATTTTAGCATATCCTTTTAAACAAAGGTTGTCCCTAACGGCCTGAGAGCTTACCCGAAGTTTGCCTGACATAGCAAACAACTAATGTATGCAAGTTGGATTCCAGTATTGAAAATGTATTCGATTGTAAACAGGTTTATGGAATAAGGTCTTACTAGGCCCCCAGGAAGAAAATTCATAAATTTGATACATTAGTAAAATGGCATTGTTGACTGTTACTTGTACAAGATGGCTTGGGTTGCAATCACATTTCAGAAGAATTATCTACATAGCTTTTCATTATTTTGACAAAAACCTGTAATGCCAGGCCAGAATGGATATAATTGCCTCTTATTTATGGCCTGGGCGAAAGCTTGTTCAAGTGTACCATACCTAACAAATCAAATTTATTACAATTGAATAATACAATAATCACAATTCAGTTGTTTAGCGATGAAAGTAAATCCCATATTTTGATAAATCGATCAATTGTGTATATATTTTGGTACTTGTCTACCGACGTTTAAAGTTCTGCTCTGTAAGCACGATTCTCTAATTGCGCGCATTCTACCTTTTACGATGTTGTTTCTTGCTTAAACTATTCAAAGTTCAGTATCAATAAAGGATCAATTATACTTGGTGTGTTTGTTAATGATCACACAACATACGTGGACAATATTATCAAATAGTAGTGAATCGTTCAATTGATATAATCTATTGATTTACTAGTCTAGTTCAAGTTCTGTTTTGTTGTTACTACTGTTTGAATTTACATTCAAAACCCCAATTAAAAAAAAATAATGGAAGTTGATCATCGAGTTGCTGAATACTTTGCAGAGGGCCATGCCACAAATATATTCTACAATATGTAGCAACAAATTATCCAGGTTATTGGACACTTTAAACCAATAATAAATTAAGATTGCATTGAATTGTATTGGGATGTACTTTAAGAATTAATTAAACCGATCTCTAGTAGCGTGTGTCAATTGCTTGTTCTGTATTATCATATCACTCATAAACTGTCAGGGATTATTCTCTTGCATCATTTTCTTATGCCAATACCATGCCAACCATCCATCCATTAGCCTCGATGTCTATCATCCAACCTGTTTTCCTTTGTCCTAGGCCTGGCCTTTCCTACTACGCATACTGTACCTTTCTGCTCTCTAGTCTAAAACTACTGATAGACATGAAATATTTAGCAGTGTTCAAATGTTTGCATTATGTTTGGGCAATGCTGTGATAGCACAAAATAAAAAAACCTACAAATATTCATTTACTAAGCTAATCAAATTGATTTGTGCTTCGTCTAAGTGTCTTTCTTATTTGTTTAGGTGTATATGCATGGGTGACGGCCAGAGGCGCATTGTGGTACTTGTGTTGCTTTGTCTGTATTTCGGTTCTCAGCGAAGATGAAATACATGTACATGCCAAAATGTCATTCAACTCTCGCAAAGCACCAACAAATTATTCATGCAATAAATTCCACTTTTAGAGTTACATCTGAACATCATTTCCAATGACCTACCTAGGCGGTCTCTCTTCCTTAATTAAACAATCAAACCTTCCTCTTCCATGACTCCTACTCCATGCATTGGTCTTTCTATCTTTTCTGTTGACCTGCAGCATTCAATTATCTTCACTGTATGTAGACTGTAATGGAAAATGGGTCACAAATTGTGTATAATCAATTGAGCAAGAGTAGAGTGGATACAGGAGTAATAATGATCTATTTACAAACAATATTGAACACTGTAAACCTGAAAGTGAAACAGAAACCTGCCATCCACATAAAATAAGGAAATTGGAAACAAGTGCAGATTTGTCAATGTGGTTTGTACTGAATGTTGGGGGTGTGGTGAGGGTCAACCATATCATTCTGAATGATAAGGAACAACATTAGATTGCCAGAATAACAGAGCCTTCTTCATGTTATAATAAAACATGAAGTAAATTAGTTAAAGGTAATTTAAATCAAATTTGGTATTTAACCCTCTCAGTATTAAAAACTCTATTTATGGATTTGTGGGTGATATTCTGAGTTTACACCTAAAAGCAATATCAAAATTAAGTATGGAAAGCTTGTTTATGGATAGTGCTCAACAACCTGGAAACAACTTGTGACAGTGCGAGAATACTATACAAAATACCACAGTTTTCTGATACACGTTGATAATAAAATAGGTACATGTGCATGTACCACTCTTTTCATCCACATAGTTTACATTCAAACAGCATCAATTAAAGCCACAGGCTAACAATGACCACAGTTTAAAAAGATGTGAGCTACTATAATCCTCCATGCTCCAAGTATCTCTAATATGGTCTAAAAATGAAGACCTGCAAAAATTGCATTTCAAAATAATTATTTAGTGCTTTAAAAAAAGTGAAAATCTATAAGTTGACCAGATTCACCTGCCCATTTCCTCCCATAGACTCACTGTATGTACATGTAGGTTATTTTGTACTCCACCTGAGTACTAATTGTTCATTCATTCATATCTTGCCAGTGGCAACATAAATTTCCAAACTTTTGTATTCTAGTGTGATTATTTGTCCATTCAAACACTACTATGCAGCTTAGATAGCAAAGTTTGATATTTTTTTTTTAATTTGAAGCTCCACAATGTTAGTCTGTGCCTTTAAACTATCATTTACATGCAGGGACAACACCAGGATAAAATCTTAGGAGGGGCAAAATCCATTGGAGAAAATTTTGTCTGCAAGGGGCAAAATCTTGGAAAAACAGTCAAATTCCCATCATTTTGATAACCTTGTAAACAATAAGAGCAGTTCCCTCTGGCCCCCCCCCCCCACGCAAACATAACTGTAGAAGATTCGGAGTTGTTGTACAGTCAGGTGGGTGGGGGGGGGGGAGCAGCCAATAATTTTGCTGGAATGACACAAAAATCAAGAAAATTTTATGTGTCATCTCAAGAACATGGGTTGGAAACCAATGAAATGTGGAGTTTTGATGAAAGATTTTCCACCATCAACCAGTAGTGTATATCCTCTTTAACTAGTCAACTTTTTTTCATTTTCATTTCTGTGTCCAGGAGTGGCAAGTCATCCATACAGAAAGTTGTCTTTCACAAGATGTCACCAAACGAAACTCTGTTCCTGGAAAGTACAAATAAAATTGTGAAAGATGGTAAGTAATAGCTCGTTCAAACTTGAAAGATGGAATGAAAACCTTCCAAGTCTTACAGCATTAGAAATGTAATAGAGTCTAATGGATGTAGATAATACTTGTGTAATAATTTCAGGAATATGTTTTGAAGTATATTTACTTCTACTCTGAAAAGACCTGTTAGACTGCAGCCAATTCAGTATGGGTTAATTACTGTCCTGGCACATCTCAATACACAGTAAATTTAGTAAAATATCAAAAACTTTGTCTGTGATACCTAGAATCTGTACTAAATGTATTATTTTCATTTTTCAGATATCAACAACAGTTCATTTGTTCAGTTCCAAATCTGGGACTTCCCCGGCCAGATCGACTTCTTTGATCCTACCTTTGACTCAGAGATGATATTCGGAGGCTGTGAAGCGCTTGTCTTTGTTATAGATGCCCAGGTACGTCTATGCCTCTTTTCATGTCTCTGCACTAATAGTGCTAGAGGCATCATGTTTTGGGGTTGTCTGTCAGGATGTGCGTCCGTTCGTCACTCTGTTACCAGTCTAGTTACTGAAATTATTCACTGAAATACGACATGATTTTCACTTCGTTGACTGTGACTGGTTTATAAACCAAAAATTGTATGCTTTCTTGTAAAAAGTCTGCACAAAATAATTATTTTTGTTCATTTTTACTTGTCCAAAATTTGTAATTTATGAAAGAGTATGCATTAGGCATTGTATCTTTATCCTTTATCCAACTTGACTGAAAAGTTTGTCCTATTGTTTTTCGTCGTTGTTGTTGTTGTTTTTTTGCTTTGTTTTTTTTTTTTTGGGGGGGGGTTGTACTAGCCCGTCATCCTCAAGGGGTTAAGAAGAGATAATTGGACTTTAATGAAAGTTGGGTCAAGTATGTACTATCATGCAACAAGGAATGGATTTGAGTTGAAAGGTCAATGTTTATGCTTGATGTGAGATTGTGTCAATCTCAACAAATTTACATGTGGACTTGGAAGACGATTGAACCACCTGTTCACTAACCATATTTATATATTGTTATTGTTATTAATAGTAATAGAAATAGTAGTAGTACTAGTAGTAGTAGTAGTAGTAGTAGTAGTAGTAGTAGTAGTAGTAGTAGTAGTAGTAGTAGTAGTAGTAGTAGTAGTAGTAGTAGTAGTAGTAGTAGTAGTAGTTGTTGTTGTTGTAGTTTTATTATCTTTTTTACTTCAGGATTACTTTTTTCAGCCTTTCTTATGCTTAGCTGTTTCATTGTTATGACTAGGCAACTAAATGAATAGCCCCACAAACCCAAACCCCCACCCACACAAATCCCACCTCCCCTCACCCACCACAAACCAAATCAAACTCTCTCAATTCTTTGCAGGATGACTATATGGATGCGTTAGCCAAACTCCACGTCACAGTTTCAAGAGCCTTCAAGGTGAATCCTAACATCAAGTTTGAGGTCTTCATCCACAAAGTTGACGGCCTGTCGGACGACCACAAGATCGAGACGCAGCGCGATATCCACAGACGGGCCAATGAAGATTTGGCAGATGCAGGGTTAGATAGTATTCACCTTAGGTAAGGGTTTCATGTAAATCTTCATCTCTTACAAAGCCTTGGGGCTGAAAAGCAGTTCAGTGAACCAGTAGTTTTTAATGGCGCTTAAAGGAAGGAAAGACCAACATAAAAAAACAATACCTACAAGATCCCACGTTAGTATTATGTCAATGGTACACATGGAAAATAAAGTAACAGGTTAATTAAGTTAAAAAGAAAAACAAGTAATTGGCAAGAAAGAACATATAGTGGTAAAGTTAACATTTATTTAGTATTTGTTTACCGGTATTCAATTTAGTATCTATTAGTGTGTATGGATTTCATAATTATTTTTGTTTATTTCATTTCATCTTATCTAAACACAACAAAAAGAGTAACTAACCCCTTTTTCAAAATACTATAACTTTAAAAAAGAATGGTGTTGAGCACAATAATTTGGCAAGGATGTTCCTTCACTAATTGACTAAATTCTGTGAGAAAATGTGGTTGATCCATCAAGTCATGTTTTTTTTTTTTTCTTTTTCATGAGTGAGCAATTATTAAAGGCCAAAAGTCAACTTTTTCAAAAGTCACATGGCGGTCATTTTGGGGGTTTTGCATGCAGGAATTTGACAAATTCTGTTTCTGTGTGAATGACTTAATCGCCTATTTATGTTAATCATACTATCGTTTGATCCTCATATGTCTTTGGCACTTTTTGCGATATTTTACGCTTTGCGTTGAGCGCATTTAAACATTTCACCCTTTCTCGATTTGAAATTGTAAAAATCCATTAAGTTTACTGCAAAAAATTTAAATCAGAAATTTTTTCAGCAAACTGTTATCTTTACGTGTTGTACGAACATAAGAGGTTGTAACCATGACATTGGTTGAGTGGAGCACAACTTTTATAACATAAAGGAATCAAATGCATTATTCACTTATTTTGGCATAGGAGTGACTATGTGACTTTTGAAAAGTGGCATTTTCACCTTTAATGCATGTCATTCATGCCATGACCCAACGGAACAATCACATTTTCACACAGAAGTTAGTCAATGAGTGTAGGAACACTCTTGCCAAATTATTTTTTGGCACAAACTTGGTTTTTGTTTAATAAGTTATGTATGTTGAAAAGGGGGGTAGTTACTTTTTTTGTTGTGTTTATTTTGTCTTCACTTCTATTCAAAATAATCATGTGTTCATTCAGTTGATGTGTTTGGCTATCTCTTGTTTCTCTCTACAGTTTCTACCTTACCAGTATCTACGATCACTCCATCTTTGAAGCGTTCAGCAAAGTTGTACAGAAGCTCATCCCACAGTTGGCAACACTAGAAAATTTGCTAAATATACTCATTTCAGTAAGTCAGAATAAATTGCAATCATTATTTTCTACTTGTGTTGTAGTAATAAGTTATAGTGATAATAGAGGTGGCACAAACATGGAACGGGGATTCAATTTGATGTTTGTGGTTCGGTGTGGTGAGGGCCCAACCAAGTGTCTCGAGCTTCTCCAGGAGGCTTGTGGAGAAACTGCTATGTTGCGGCGACATCTTCTCCATAACCGTCCTGGAGAACTCAAGACACTCGGTGGGGCCCTCGCCAAACTGAACCAGGAACTTCAAATTGATTCCCGCTCCATGTTTGTAACACCGCTAGTTTTGTGACGGGACATAGCAGGGACGTGCCACACAGAAGCTTGATTAACAGTGTAAGATAGGTAAACTATATTATACCAGAATGTTGATGAGATGCTACACAGTGACAAGGGCGGTAGGTCGATTGATATTGCATCATAGGCATGCCTGTGACTGTCTCATTTCTTTATTTTCACACCTCATTTGTCATTATTAACAGAATTTTCAGTAGGTATGATATTGTGTTCTGATGTCCAGTGTGTAAACTTTGCAAGAAGCAGGGTTTTTAAACTTAGTGATACAGGGTATTCAAAAAAATCATTTAAAGGGAGAAGGCGCCGGCAACTAACAGGCATAACATTTGAGTTCTTGCCAACCAATCAGATCGCACGTACACATTGCTGAAACTGACCAAGCATGACCGATGCATGCCACCCGACGTGTGTTAGTCACGCCGTAGTAATGTATGCACTGTTTGAATGGATAAGCTCCTCCCCCCTATGACTGTTTCTGCAAGTTTTATCTTAAGATAAGTCTTGCAAAGACATAAAATAAACACAAATTAACTAATTTATAGGGCCTTGCTGAATGTGAGTGTCACACAGTAGCCCTTATTTAGGCTGTCTTTATTACCATATACCATAATTAATACTCTCAATGCCTCTTTATTTCTTAACTTATGCCTGTTAGATGCTGGCGCCTTCTCCCTTTAAAAAAGAAATCTTTCCATTATAAATTATGACTTTTTAATAATTTTCAGAATTCTGGTATCGAGAAGGCGTTCTTATTCGACGTTGTCAGCAAGATCTACATCGCGACGGACAGCTCACCGGTTGATATGCAGTCCTATGAACTGTGCTGTGATATGATTGACGTAGTTATTGATGTTTCTTGTATATATGGGTAAGAAATGGAACTATTGCTGTTATTCATAGTGTGGCTGTATCAATGTTGTTAACACTATAGTGTATATATTATTTTAATAGCCTTTACATATGCACATCATTCCATCCTTTTAGCTTTTACATCCAATCTGCTTATATTATAGCGTGATGCAAGATGAATCTCACACTTGGGTAGATAGAGTATCATAAAAAAAAATTTGGTCTTTGACTCCTGCAATATGCATGCTTTCTGAAATTTATGCAATATACAGTGCACTCCCGCTATAACGAACACGGTTATAATAAAATTCCTGTCACAACGAAATAAAATTTAGGTCCCAAAATTATTATCTCTATATCTTTATATACTTTTACTGTTAAGTTTTAATGAAATTTCAATACAACGAAAGAAAACTGCCGGTCCCGAGGACTTCGTTATAATGGTATTCGCCTGTATACGATAAACCACTCAAGTGCGTCCAATAATATGTAATTATAATTACTTTTGCTATTATTATTATTATTATGATCATCATCATCATCATCATTATAATTGATTTTTTGCTGTATTTTCGTAATTCAGTTTTGGGGCCTAAAAAATTGTGTTTTCTGTGAAATTTCATATTCTTCCGTGTTCTTCCCAAATTCTGTGAATTTTTCCTGTTTTCCGTCTCCTCATTCCAGCTTGCAAGGTGATGGTGAAGGCAGTGCGTATGATGCGGAGTCCAGCTCCATCATCAAACTCAACAATTCAACGGTTCTCTACCTCAAAGAGGTCAACAAATTTCTTGCCCTAGTGTGTCTTCTCCGAGAGGACAACTTTGATAGACAAGGTAATATCGCCGTGCACCTGATAGGAGGTCGTTAGCAAATGCTGTAAGCAAAAGGGCAGCAACAGTAAATTGCATCAAACTTGAAACAAACAAACAAACATTATTCCATATTTCTGCATATCATACTGAGAGGACGACTTGAATGATCACACAATACTTTGATTTTATGTGAAATAAGCCAATGG
>JZLH01S0170171.1:8311-22585 GCA_001188425.1 Eucidaris tribuloides | reverse complement strand
AAAAAAGTTGTTTGGTAATACTTATAATTTGGCAGCAAGATAACTTAGTAAAGTGAGCTTGTAATGAACGTACTATTTTTACAAGAATGTCAATTTCACCACGGATAACGTTGATCTTCCCAAACTAGCAGAAACATGGTATGTAAACTATTAAGCAGTCTCTGCAAAACTGGAAATAATAAACATATGCATCAAAACATACTAGAAATGCAATGTGCACGGACAAGAGTACATTTTGAACTTGGATTTGAGTTAACCCTAACTAGGCCAGAGCCCCCTCGACGTTTTGCGTAATATGTCTACAATGCAAAAGCTCTTGCCACGATGTTTCATGACTTTTTTCCTTCAAATCTCCCAAATGTTTTACAACCAAATTTCTCCCTCCTCTGGCCACATCATTTCCCAAAATAGCCCGGCCTAATAATTTTAAGGATTAGGGGACAACATTTTTGTGAACAAAACAGTTCACAATTTTTGTCGCAAGCCGTAAAAACTACCTATGCAGTCATTCTCCAAGCATATCTGTATTACTGAACAAGGAGCAAGGCCAAACTATTTTCCTTTCATTTTGCTTCCAACAAACAGGTCCATCTGTAACTATCTCTGTACCTGGTGCTCTATACGCCAACTTAATTATTGTGTCAATTTCAAAATATATTAGCATAACTTTTTGTGTAATATTTTGCTATCAGAAAAATTTGATAGATAGTCTGACTTCGTTTATCCAGTCACTAGTTACCACTACACCACTGATTCTGTCACATTCTCTCACTAAATTTTGTCTGATTTTGATTCATGTCCACCTAAAATAAAAATCCATATGGTAAAATTTACATTCAATTTGCTTTTTTCACTTTAATGTAAACCATAAAACACAACAGTTTAATATCATAACACTGAGTGGATACATGATAAAATGTATAAACCCGGCTGAACTATAAAAATATATGTCATGTTTGATGATAAGTTGTATATCCGGGATAATCGCATATTCAGTTTGGGGCCAATCTTCATAAGGTTATATAAATCTGGTACACATGGTGGGGGTAAGTGACAAATGTGTTGTTTTTTATAAATAAGAAATTTGTGTCTGTCATCTACATTGGCATCAATGTAATTTCACAGCATTTTGATTTAAATATCTTGTAACAGAATGATTATTTCTTCTAAATATTGCCTGCACATACAGCCTGCTTAGGATGTTTTGAAAATACCAATAACTCACATTTGAAGGATATGTCACTTACTTCCTTTTGCCAAAGTGGGAGAAAAATGAGGTTGGGCTGTAAAATGTTGATAAATGACATTCCTGAAGAAAATATTGAGCAAGTGTTGAAATTATGAATCAAACCTATCCAGGTTGACTGAAAATAGCCTGGCTCGCAAAACATTACTCACAGAAGGGCTCTCTGTAACTAGCTCATTTTCATAGGGTTAAGTATCTTTTAGTCTTGATATTAGTGAATATATTTCATTTTATCTTTATTTCTAAAGTCATGCCTCTCCATCTTCTACTTCCTCATCATCGTCTTCTTCATCATCATCATCCTCTTCATCCTCCTCCTCCTCATCATCTCCTTCCAGTTCATTGTCAGAAACCTGAAGAAGATGACAAAACAAAGGAAGAAAAGAGAAAAAGATACATAGCATCAAAGCATTATCATAGCAAATTAACTAAAAACTTTAGTAAGATTAGAAAGATAAACTCTTTCATCAAAAATTTATATCTGGCCAAAAATTGCCAATACTAACTTACAATTTGAGCAAAAAATTATAATCTTTTAAACTACATGTCAAAACATTACATACATATATGCCCACTTCCAACTGTATAATTTTGCTCACATTTAAAAAAGCATTGTGACCTAATGACCAATAATCAGATGTATTTCATGTTGCAATTTTACCTCAAGTTTCTTTAACATGGATTAAATTTAAAAAAAGATATGTTGACCTCTTAGTAATGGTATATTTCATTTGTTTTCTGGTTTAGGGTTTGAGTCCTATCAGTAAAATTATTTCCACTCAGTTTGGAACCAATGTTACTGGTGAAGTTAAATTCCCTTTCCCCAAATTGCTTTCAAGATTCTGTTCACATACACCATCACAAGTTTTCATGGCAACAGGTGACAAAACAAAGAAAAGACTGCCCCACAGGACATTCTCTTTTTGAACATTCCTTTTTACAGCAAACATAAACCACTATTAAACTCAGTGTACAGGGTCAGCAAAACACTAAATGACAAGAACTTTAACAAGCCTAAACATTTATTTATCTTTTTTATCAAAAACAAATGTCAAATGAAAGGATTCCCTTTTTTTGGACAAAGAGTTACAGTTTGTTCACATGAAAGAAAAAAATACATGAAATGCAGATCTGACTGTACTGCCACAAAGCAAGTTTTTGAAGCAAATGAAGTAAGTGTTACCCAACCAATGCACACAACAACAAAATCTGATATGAATTATAATAATTTGAACAAATGAGCATTACTTCAAAGTATATAATAAATTACTATACAAAATAATGCTCAAGTTTAAAGACACTATATAACAGTGTGGAAGCACCATTTAAAAAATTGTCAAACTATGCTAGCTGACATATCTGACAGTGTTTGGATGGACAAATAAACACCATAGAACACAAAACTTTAGACAGTTATGCAGTCACTCGTAAAATATGTACAGGTAAACATCGGCAGATGAATAGAATATCAGCTGATAGAAAATTCTGCCACACAGCAGTCTATGGGGGGAAACTGAAATGGTCGGTCAATGATTTTCACTGTTTAAATGCACTTAATGATCGTTTTGAACTACAATTTTTTCAGGGCTTCATTTTTAGACCTTATCAAAGACACTGGTAGCATGAAGAATCATGTAGCTCAGATTTTTTAAACTGGAAACATTGTTATATGATGCCTTTAAGCGAATGGAACAACTGTCCAATTCATGTTGAATGAATTCAAATTTTATGTATACAATGTCACAGACAGCCGACATGATCTCCATGGATGGTTGTAAATTGAAGTGTGACTTCAAAATGCTATCGTGTTAAATGAATAAAATGACAGGTCTTATAATGAAGCTGAGTACAAAATAAAATTCCAAAATTTGGTTCAAACCTACTCCTTTCTCATTCTGGGCTTGAAAGAAATGATGATGGATTTGACATATTTTCAAAACTGTTGAACTACCAACAATGAATTGTCACAAAGTGTCAAAGAAATGCAGTCAGATTTTTTGCTCTACCCTCTCTAGATTTTTAAGCTTACATATACAAAGATTTTTTCATGCAATTTCATTCCACTTCAAGAAAATAGTTGAAAATGATTGCAACCATGTTATGAAATGTACATCATGTCTAAAAAAATTGTGCAAGTGAAAAGTGACCTCTTTGGCAATCAGAAAATACTTTTTTTGCCATGATGCTTACATCAATGTCATGGGCACAGTTTAGCTTTCAAATGCCGTTTGTTGTGTTCAATTTGCTTGTTTTAATCTCAAGATATGTTTAGTTAACAACTGAAGGGTAAAATCATAATTGTGCCACTTTTGCATCAGGCCCTCCTCCCTACTAAAAGTGACACAATTGATTTTGCCCTTTCATGGTTAACTTGACATATCTCGAGATTAAAATAAGCAAATTGAACAAAATAAATGGCATTTGAAACTACGACTATGACCTTGACTTTGATGTAAGCATCACATCATGAAGTATTTTCTAAATCTAAATGCCAAAGAGGGTGCTTTTCACTTGCACAAGTTTTTTATGTCGACAAGTTGTAGAATGGAAAACATGCACACAGATACAGGGAAATTTAATTGTTGCCTGTGTAGTTGATTGGTATGCCTCTACCATTCTTTGTCAATTCTGTTCATGATAATTGATGCTTATGAGTCATAATATGAATTTGAAGACTGTAGAATAAGAAGTACTCAAGTCACATTTTGACGAAATTGAGTTAGTGATTATTTTACAATTGTTACATGCTGGGAAGTTTTTTGACAAAATTTAAGTCAATTTGACCCTTCCCTAATAGGGGTCAGGGAAGGGGTCAACCGGGGTCAAATTTTTGAATTGGTCTAATTTCTTCGAAATGTATCTCAAATTACTTGACTAGTTAAAAGGTAAGAACATATATAATTTATCATGTATTTTGTGCTTTGTTGATGAGATATGAGGTCACTTTCTGTCAAAGGTCAAATGAGGTTAAATTTCAAACGTCCATATTCGATAAATTGCATATCCATATCCATGTTTTAAAACTGTTCTCTCTTTCGAGCTTTACCTTAAAGAATTAGATTGTAGTAATAGGCTTTAACTTGCCAAATTGAGATGTGGGAACATTAAATTTCCCAACATGTTACTCTCATTTATTTGCATGCCTCAAGTTTTGTGTTGATGTTTGCGCTATATAGCGCCATCTATTTATATCATGTATGTAACTATCTCTCAAACCCGGAAGGGGTCGACAGAGATTGAATAAAGTTCAAAAGTTCATTGTTCGTCTTACTGAAGACATTCCAAAATATATACAATTAAGTGTTTTTGACAGTCATTTATTTGAGAAATGCATTCGTTTTCCTCAGACCATGTAGAGGAAGAAGTACTCAAGTCCATAATATTGATTTTTGCTTATTGGAAATCGACAAGTGTGACAATGTTTGTTTTTGTCCTATATTCATCTCTTATTGTGCCAATCAACTTCACCAAGTTTGGATGTGTACAACCCAAACAATTGTGATCTGTTGACAAATTTGAGAACTTTGACCCTTTGTTTCTCAAAAGTAGTATTATGTGACTTCACTTGCACTTCATATTAGACATTTGACTTCTGGTAGATTAAATTCAAAATCTAATCAGTTCATCTACACCTCATGATGAATGCCTGTGTAAAGTATGATCACGATTCAACAACAAATTCTCCAGATAATGTGATCATAACTTCAGCGAGTATAGATGGACATACTGATAGATGGACAGACAAAAACAAACATAATGCTTCTGGAATAATGTTCATGAATACACATCTGAGGAATTCAAGTAATGCATGACAAATCTTGTTTTATGTGGTCATTTTGTTTACCAATGAACAAGAAAGTGATGCGATGCGTAATATATGTCTCGCCTGCATCTCTCTTGCCTCTCTTGTCTCGCCTGCATCTTTAACCAGAATGCATTTCAAAATTATGCCATTTCAGGCCTTTTCTGTCATTTTTCAGTGATTTTGAAAAACTTTGCATAAATCAGCATAATTATTGAATTGCAAAATTCTGTGGGGAAATTTGAAAACCCCTAACTGCTTTTTAATCCATTTGTTTCCAATGCTGCTAAGTACTAAATTCCACTTTTTAAAGGAATAACTAAATGAAGTTGCGTTTCATAACAAAATCCACAATTTACAAACCCATAACCAAAATGCTTTAGACATATATGCATTCAAAGGAAATATTTGGCAAATCAAATGCATGCATATCACTCAGAAAGTTTGCTTTTCAGAGATTGACTGAGAAGTTAAAAGCAAATCTTAGCAATTTTTCATGAAGACAACAAAACAGAGACACAAATACAAACTTGTGATTTCAATGAAGTATTGTGTATCATGAACAATGACATGATTTTGTGTATATTTGAATAATAAAAGCAACATGCCCATCAGGCTTAAATTGATTTGATTTGATTTGATATATTTGAAAAGCTAGATATCAAATGTAACTCACTTTTGCCCTGTCCATTACTAAATGGAAAAATAACATTCAAAGAAAAGAATGGCAATATCAAAATAATGTTATTCTTATTGTTTCAAGATATATCAGTTCAATATATCCAATGACTGGATCACAAATGTCTCCCCACAAATGTCTGCCCTCATGCTATAAAAAAAAAATCATGATGTAAAATATATTGGTCTTATTGTAGTCAATTTTTCTGTTTAAAATGAAATAGCTACCTTTATTCAATGTGCAGCACAGTCAGAATTAATTGATTGATTGATTGAATTATCAATTTATTCACTCTTTGCAATTTAATAATTTATTCATAATGTATGTATGCATGTATTTATTTATTTATTTATTTATTTATTTATTTATTTATTTATTTATTTATTTATTTATTTATTTATTTATTTACTCATTCATTTATCTATTATTCATTCATTCATTCATTACATTAATTTATTGCAATTTACTCATTTATTTATTTACCTACTTATCATGTACTTAAGTATTTATTTATTGTCTTAGTTAGTTAGTTAGTTAGTTAGTTAGTTAGTTAGTAAAATATGTTTTCTTCATTTTTTTTTTCCTTTCACTTTTGCTGATCCTGCACACTGAGTGATTTTGGTTTTAAAGGATATATTTGGGAACCAACCACAAGTATAGATGGGTACCCATGAAGACGAGAAAGCAATTCTATGAGACAATTTCATATTTTACGCAAAGCAGACGAAAAATGCTGCAACAGAGTGGAGGTATATGTAATGCACTATATGCAATAATCTGTATTTTCTGTATTCTACTTGCTTTCTGTGACTTTTTTTCCTTGCACTGTCTTCAAGATGTAAAACTCATGACCTTAATTTTGTGACCTGAAATTCTACTCACATGATTAGTGAAACATCATAACCTTGTATGTTCAAGTTCCAAGGAATAAGGACTTATACTTATACCAAAAATTCAAAAACTTAAAGGCGAGGTCCACCCTGACGTCAAGTTGGTTTAAGTAAAAGCAGAACATTGAGAGACACATATTAATGAAAGTTTAAAGAAAATCCACCAAAGAATAGCGAAGTTATGAACTTTCAAATTTTTAATTTTGTGATGCCACATCGAGCAACTCCCCATAAATCAAGTAATATCAATTCAATAAATTGCAACTTTTTATTGGATCATGTTAATTGACTACTTTTTTCATAGAAGCATGTATTCAATGTTTCTAATTATATATTGAATGCACAGGTAACATCATTTTCAATTTTCTCAGAAAATGACACTTTTTGAAATTTATATTACATGTCAATTAGGGAGCTGCTCACCTGTGATGTCCCAAATTTAAACTTTGTAAGTTCATAACTCTGCTATTCTTTGATGGATTTTCATCAAACTTTCATTAATATGATTCTCTCATTGTTCTCCTTTTTTTAAAACCAACTTGACGTCAGGGTGAACTTTACCTTTAACGTTTTTATTGACGCCACTGCCGCCACCATTGGAAAAGCAGTGCCTAAATCTCGCTTCGTCTATGCATAGCAGGCAAGATAAAAACAGGAATTGTTTTACTCACAGACTGATTGAGATCCTTCAATCTTTGCTTGTAGGCTGTTTTCTTTTCATCCGTTTCCGTTAGTAATACCAGAAGGTCCTCCTGTTCTTTTCTTATCCCCTCCGTTTCACTCTTCAATTCCGTGACCTCTGACTTCAGCTGATCTCTTTCCTCCTAAATGGGGGGGGGGGGGTAGGGAGGACATGTGAGAACAGAAAAATACCATTGATAAAATGTGAATAAATGAAGTTAGCAGCAGTTTTTAATCCCCTTCTAATGCAACAACTGGAACTGCTCCTAGCGCAACAAGAGCTCAACATTTCATCAAAAGACAAATATTACTGTAAAACTAATAGGTACACAATTATACCAGCAACAAAATAGAACTAGTGGGATTCAAATTACCACTAGTAGCTTGTGATTTGTAAATTAATTACTACTAATGTGTCATCATTTAATCATGGACTTTGACCTGAGATGAGAATTGCACCAACATATCATTCAAAGCATGTGTATACACGTGACTGCCCTTTACACATTATAATCATGAATGCTTATTAACTAGCACATTGAGAGCATTTACATGTACCGTACACATCACAAGAAGCATTCTCTGATTTTATAAATAATTGTCAGTGATTGACTGCAAAAAGAATTAAAAGCAGTTCAGGAAAAAAGACACCAAACTAAGTTTCCTGTGGTCCAACATCAAAACCTCGTTTGTTGGTGCAGTTAAATCTAATTTTGTATTTCGTGGTGAAACCAAACACAACATAAAGAAAACTGTAACAGCTCACTGCACTACCATTAGGCATAATTATACTTACTTACCTGTAACATATAGCTTTCAAAGGTACATCATGCAAGATTTTAAAGAAATATTAAACAAATTTCCCTTCTCATATTATCTTATTTTGTCACTAATATTTTTGGTAGTATTCTAAACTTGTTTTCTGTTTTTTGTTTTCTTTTATGCCTACTTCACTGTTACATAGAATTATGAGTCATAAATGTTCATTTGAATGAAATTTGTAATAAATTGCAAAATCTTAGGTTGTACAAGCCATCCACCCTGAAAGTGTGTGTGTGTGTGTGGTGTGGGTGGGGGGGGGTGGGAAGTATACACCCTATTCCCCTGGGATTTAAGCCTGAGCAGTCCACACACCTGTAACCTCTGTAATGCTATCGCCATCTCGGGGTTGGCGGCTTTTTCCGATGCCTCCCTCAGCTGTGTTTGGGCCTGATCTTTGGCGGCGGTCAGCTCCCTGTTCTCACTGGACAACTTGGCGTTATCCGTCTCCAGCCGTGACAGCCGTACCTCCAGGTCGGATATCTTTGTTGACATGGCTGCCTTTTCAGCAATGAGGGCGCTGTTGTCACTGGGAGCGTTACCCTGGAATTCACACAGATTGAAAGAAGAAAAATTATCAGGTACAGTTACAAGGTGGAATATTTCATGGTGTGGATATTTTTGTGCATTTTGCTTGCCATGAAATTGGCCTGAAAATAACCATGCTAGAATATTTGTCTTTCTTTAGTCTCTGCAAAGTAAATTTGTATACAATACTTTTAGAAATAAACCATTTGAGCTCAAGTCTGTCTGTTTCAGATTACAAACTAAAAAACAATTAGTTACTTTTTGTTTGCCTTGCTATGATCTGTAGCCTGCCAGAATATTCAAGTTTCATACATATTGTACATGTTTCTAATAAATTCTTGTGAGTGGGCACATATTCTTTATTTTAAACTTGTCAAGCAAAAGGTATCATCTAGATTACAAACAAAATATTTCAAAGGGCACTTTGTAATGTGAATGCAATAGTCTAATCTGGATTACAATGAAAATATTTCAAAAGCACAAGCAAAAAGTTACATACACATGCAGTAAACAAATAAACATCTCTTTACAACTCCATAAAACTACCGACTAGCACATCAATGATGTGGTGTTCATCCGGCAAAGAAATTCATGCAATTTTCAATTTATGTAATTTTTCAATAAACTCCTGATAAAATTAGCACGGATAATTTCCCAGTCAATTTTATAAAATTTGATATAGAAGTTTGGTGTACCTCATGTAGCTCTACCAGATGAAACTAAAACATGTATAATTTTTGAAACAAAATTTCACAATTCCATATAGATGTTAGGTGTAACTCATGTAGCTCTACCAGATGAAACGAAAAAAAATCTAAAATTGGTCAACAAATGAAGAAGAAAAAACATTTTTTTTGTGTTTTTTCTAAATATGCACATAAATTGCCATAATGAGTTTCAAAATTCTGTGTCTAAGTTTTGAATCCCCCACCTAATGCTATCATAAAAAGCAAACGGAATTGAAATCTGACAAGAAATGACGAAGCAGAAGTATTTTGAAATTGTAGACAGATGACGGACCACGGTCGCTACGAACGGCATAAGCTCATCTGGCCCATTCATGTCAGATGAAATAATAAACTGCAAAGTCTCTGTAATTGTCTAGTTGAAACTAACTTGTGTTAACTGTTTGGTGAGTTCTTCGTTCTGCTGCTTGTACTGATCCGCGAGGTTTGTTTGTTCCGTCACTGACTTCCTGAGGGTTTCCATCTCAGCCTCCTGATTGGACACTTTGGTTCGGAGAGCCAGCAAATCAGCGAGCTGCGTGTCTGACGGGCCATCGTCCCCGGAATGTAGCACTGCCTTGGCTTCTGCTATAGTCAGCTCATTTTTCTGGATCACATGAAAAATATTACCCAACATTGTGGTTCAATTAATAATTAATCAAGTTATTTGTTAGATTTTTTTTCTGGATAACATGGGAAATGTTTTACTAAAGTGTGGAGACCCATTTTAATAACACCAGCAAATAGATAAAGAATAAATAAATGAGTAAATAAGTAAATAAGTAAGTAGATAAATAAATAAATAATATAAATAATATAAATAATAAATAAGTATATAAGTAAATAAAAAATAAATCAACAGATTAATTAATTAATCAATAAAAGCACAGAACTCCAGGAAGAAAGTCATAAAGTCTTGGTGTAGAATCTCCATGCATTTACAAATATTCACAAAATTTGTGAATTCTGTTTAGGGTTAATGATCTCCCTTCATAGATCACAAGGCAACAACACCACTATTAAACATTCAATCACAAGTATACAAGTATACTTACGCTGCAGCCTATAGGAAATGCATGTCATAGTCAAATTCAAATCCTCTTTAAAGATTGTGTCCATGGTTTATACACCCCAAAATGAGCTTAACGAGTAAATATGCTAAAATTATTTATAATGTAAAGTAGATTCACACAAATCTGTACCTCTCACAAATGCCTTGGGGCTGAAAAATCAGGTTTCATGCAAATAAACGCTGATAAGATTCAAACAGAATGCGCCAACATAACGTCGCTCACTGAATTTGAAGTTTACACAGCCGTTAAACTAGTCTGACTGCCAGACCTGATTCATGTATCATCTAATGAAAACTAAATACCCGCTGATCCAAGCTTTCAAGAACATAAACTCTCACCAGTGCAGTTGGATGAATGTCAAGCAATCTTTGCTCGATTGGACTCTACCAAATTCAAAATCAGTGGGTGAAAGCAACACCTAGTGTCTGAAACCAACTTGAGCAACGGCCTAATCTTAAATGATTCATTATATATATTTCAAAAATTTCACGATATACGAATCCCAAATTTTAACACTACATTTTATGTTCCTATCTTTAGTTAGATCAAACGTGAGCAACAACAGTTTGGTGTACAGATGAAAAACACAGCCGTTAACCCTTTCGGTACCACACTCAGGTTACTGCATGCAAAATCTATGGAACTTTGTTGCTGTGATAGTAAGAGGGTTAAAGGGTAATTTCAAGTTTTGACATTACTACTCCCTCCCTTCCATTACCCCAATGACTTCTCACCACTTTTTCCAGCTCTGTGTTCTTCTCTTGGAGTTGAAGTGATAGCTCGGCAACTTGTCTCTGTAGCTCTGCTGATGCCCCCTCCCCATTGACCTGCCCTGCCCCAGGGCCCTCTGATGTACCATCCACTGCATCCCCTTGCCCAGTCTGTGTACCTAGGCATGGATGTGATAAGATTAAAATAATCATTAGTTCAAATCTTTAATGTAATAATTTACTTAAATGGATTATCAATCTATAATTATGCCATATTTCTTCATAATTCTAGTACGTGTCAAGTACACTACAATGTAAGTGATGATTATAAGTCTTGCTCTGTTAATTGTAGTTTCTCGAGTAGCCCTACCTAAAGAAGGGAGGTGAACAAAACTATATTTACCACAATCTATGAACAGTATTCACCAGTTCCCTTATAAAAACATCATCTATGAAATGGTCTTTTTACCTTTACTGATGTCATTTGATTGATTGAGTCATTCATTCATTCATTCATTCCTCTAGTAATTGATTATTTAATAATTCATGCATTATTTTTCTACTCATAAAGTCATTTGACTTGTACATGTGTTTTAGTTTAGAGTAAATTCATTCATTCAGTTATTTCGTGAGTTAATATCTTAGTGAGTTAGTTACTAAGTTAGTTTGTTTGTTAGTTCATCAGTTAACTAGCTAGGTAGTTAATGAGCCAACGCAATCAATGTTTTGTATATTTCTTACCATGCTGTGCCTTGAGCAGAATATATTGGTCTTTTAGTTGTTGAATTTGGCAAGATTGCTCATTCAGCAAGGCTTCCGCTTTTTTATGCTCTCCGCTCAGATCATTGTACTTCTGTCTGAATTCACTGAGCTGAGTATCCTGTTCATAACATAAACATAAAGAACAAATTTTGCAATGAAAAATATGACAAAAGTCATATTAGTGCTAAATCCAAACCATTCACTAATGAACTATTATTACTTTTATTTATTTATTTATTTATTAACGGTATACATAGCTCATGCTTGGCAGCCCGAAGGCTGAATTGCGCATGGCACACAAAATTGGACCATGTATCCTTCAGCAAGGCAGCAGCAATACAGCGCCATAGAAGGGGCCCGAAGAATGTTGATAGTGTAGGAATGGCCATCACACCGGGTTTTCACCCTTCTCTTTTCGATGAAGTGTGTGGGTTCTTTAACGTGCTGAGGTGTTTCTGTCTCAACACGGGACCTCCGGCTTTACGTCCTATCCAAGGGATACGTCCTACGTCCTATCCCAAAACAGTATAGAATTTTTAGGTTTCAGATAACTATCTTGTTGATGTTAGTCTGATATGCAAACATTACCACCATATTTGAAATATTTGCACAATGTTGGAATAAGTACTTATGATGACAAAATATTTAATACATACACGAAACTTTGCAAGTTTTCTTAGAAAGTAAGGATTAAAGAGACAAATGTTTCAAAAGCAAAGCCTATCAGATTAAATCTAACATTCAAAGCTGCTGCAGTGGCCACCTCTCTATAGTAGCTACCTGTTTGTAAAGACCACTAAAATTTATTCTCTTGGAGATAAAATTATATGCAGAAATCTGTCCATAGCAGCCACCCAAGGGAAACAAAAAATGTGGCCTTCATAGATAGGTGGCTGCTGACAAATAATTTTTCTTCAGGAGAATCATTTCAGTGACCACTATAGACAGGTTAGCTGCTTTAGAGAGATCGCCAGCAAGACAGGCTTAACTGTATTTAAAAACCTATACATTGCAGCCAGCTGACCATATCAGCCACATTTTTTTCATTTCGCTTGGGTGGAAACTAAAACAAGAGCCCCGGGGGGCACGACGCTCACCTGAGTTCTCGCAAACTCTCTATGGTACCCATAGAAAAAACACCAGCTATATGTATAGTTTTGGCCCTTGGAGCCTGATATCTAGGCACCCACATAGCCAAATGAACCAGTTGGAAAACTTTGCATCCCCTTGCCATACACGTATAGCTGATTTTTCCAAGTTTAATTAAATTCTGACATCCATTTTTATAAAAACAAGGCATGCCCTAGTATCTTACCATTTGACCTTTGACCTACTTATGTGACCTTGACCCCAATTTAACATTGAGGTCACTATACATGTAGCATTTACCATCCAAGTTAGTCACAAATGGGCCAATAACAACCAAAGAAACATTTAACTTCATTTGACCTTTGACCTACATATGTGACCTTTGACCCCCAAATTACATTGAGGTCCCTGTTACGCATCTACCACCCAAGTTTGGTTACAAATGGGCTTGTGGTTAGAAAGTTACCTAGTTTGGGCCCTTATGGGCCCTGCCCGCTGGGCCCCCAGGGGAGCCTGGTGTACCATTCCAGGAACCCTCTATCCTCTCCCCCTGAGGATCATTCTCACCAAGTTTGGTCTAAATCCATTGATGTGAATGTGAATTATTCCAAAAATTATGCCAAACCAGGCCACCCTGGGCATTGTCATGAGGAACATTAATGTAGCACTTATAGAGGTATCTACACACAAAGTGGCTTACCTAAACTATTTCTGGATCTAGAGAAGAAGATGTTTGAAAACTACCTACTTTTGGCCCTTTAGGGCCCTGCCCCTGGGCCCCCAGGGGGCTAGGTGTACCATTTGAGGACCCTTGAATCCATACCCCCTAAGGATCATTCCTGCCAAGTTTGGGCCAAATGCAATCATGCATTTTAAAGAAGAAGCTGAAAATGTGTAAAAGTTTACACACGACACACGACGAACACCGCACGACGCACGACGGACGAAAAGCGATCGCAATAGCTCACTTGAGCCTTTGGCTCAGGTGAACTAAAAGAACTAGAAAAGTTTTATTGCATAGCAGCTAGTTAACTACACACATTCCTTGTAAACTACTTGCACTGAACACACAATTCTACAATAACACTTCAATAATAAATAAACATAAACATTGTCTTCCTTCTTGATCAGAATTGGATCCGTACATTTTATGGAAGGGGGGGGGGGAAGAGAGATTAATCGCCATCAACAATACTTCTGCCCCCCTATGGAAAAACGCAGTATCTGACATTTTTTTCAATTTTCACTTTTCTTCATAAAAGCAGTCAGT
>JZLH01S0170165.1:46451-57100 GCA_001188425.1 Eucidaris tribuloides | reverse complement strand
AAACGTGGCGTGGTGTGTTGGATTTTCGGGCATTCCAATATACCACGCATGTACGGCCCCCATCCTCATGGCCGGTTTACATGCAAATTCATCAGCGTAAAGTGTCGCCAGGACACAATCAGCGCCGCATCCAGGTAATGATATTATTCTTGCAAAATTCCCCCTCGGGGATTTTATATTGTTTTCCTTTATTGTCGCTCCCCTCCCCTCCACTCCATGACTCATAGTACTGATGGAATTTGGAATTCTTGCTACTGTATTGCACTCTTTTGGAAAATTTGCAAATGGCCATTGATTTTCAAAATTGTGTTTCAGGTTCGTAATGTTTGTTGTTAAAGCCCAAGTATAGTTTTGGTCGAAGAGACAAAAATTTTGCCAATTTTTCACAAAGTATTCCGTTTTCACCCCAGACATTAGAAAACAACATCAAACCTACTGAAAATCGTTAATGACAAAATATGATGTTTGAATTAAAGTAGAGCATCTAGTGGTATGTGCATCAACTATGGGAAATCTCGGGGGTTTCCCGGCCCCCCCCCCCCCAAGATTTTACATTTTGAGTAATTTCTCAAAAATTGGAGGGTTTCAAAGTGAGCTATTTTCAGGGCATTAATAGATCATATAGGTGTATCTGAAATATATAATTGCAAAGAATTTAATTTTACCATTTACCAAAACTAGACCTTGGCTTCAATGTTGATGTTTGCACATACAGTGTGATGGAATAAAAGGTGTGTGTGTGTGGTGATGTGTGTGTGTTTTTTTTGGGGGGGCCTCAGATTCAATCCAAATCTCTCAAAATAAAAAAAAATGTCATTATAAATATATCTGGGAATAATAATTCTGTGATATTTTTGTTGTTGTTGAGACATTTGGAAGAGAATCTGGTTTTCTGTACTTTTATCTCATACTGTATGAATTGTACATTTGGTATTGGTGTCTCATTCTGTCATTAGAATTGTTATTGCAGGAGATGCATACTATGTGTTTGCCATATTTACAAGATTGTAGATTAATGTACAAAACCAAAGAACATACTGTAGACATCTGTATGTATATAGTACAGATGTCTTACAGAACACGAAAAGAGTATACCGAACAAAATATTAGACCACACGCTTAGTGTTCACATCACAGTGCAATGACACAATGTAAGGATGATTACATGGCTGGAAGAAAGACAAGAAGTGTGTACAAAGCAGACAGATTGACACACACACACACACACACACACACAGACGGCTGTGGTACTTGTGCAGGTGATTTTGAAATCTCTGATTAAGATACACATGGTATCGTCAGTGTGGTTTAATTAGGCTAATTAATTGTTGATTTTTCCAGATTGATTAAGATGTGAAGAAGCTGGTGATTTATTTGCCTGATGGCATATAGCGATAACAGACGATGAAATATTTTAGTTCCATGTGAGAAAATGTCAAAGCCATGTTTGCACTGTTATGGAAAGTGAGAAAACTGCAAAAAGTGTGATCTGGAAAGTGTGAACTTCATTTTTTTTTAAATGCAAAGTTAGTTAGTATCCTTAATTTATTGGGAATATTTATAAAATCTGTGTCAAAACTCAAAACTGATCTGTTGAAATTAAGTTCCTAAATTAGATATTAAATTTAGATTTATAGGATGAGAACATGCATATTTTAACAGGCATGATAGGAAATGAAGTCAGTTTCTCTGAAGTGTGCTAAAGATAATATGGAAAATTCAAATCATAAGCTGCTCGGGAAATTGGAAAGATTTGGAAAACATCTTGAGTGCCGAAGAGAAATTAATCTGAATTTAATCAACGTGCAAATATACATGTATGACGGTAGATGGAATTTCCATTAAAAATGTCAGGGGATATATTATTCAAGTTATCTTATACAAAATAACATCTGAACTTTGTCTTGCCATTCTGTTGGAAACTTCGGTATAAAAATTGATTGAACTTGAATTGTGTGCAATACTGTTATCCGGTTATTATATATGCTGATATGTTTTATTTTTCTTCAATTCTAATTGTGGAATTTTACAAGAAAAACATTTTTTAATTATATACCACAATTTGTAAGTCTGAGAGTTGATTAATTACATTGATGTTTTCTTCACAACTGTTTAAGTGTTTCTGTAGTCTCAGGAATCATTTTAATCAAGTTAAAATAACACTAATCAAGTTAAAATAACACGATATTTATCAGTTTTAACTCTTAACATGTCACAGAAATTAAAGCTCTATGACAGTACATGTATTGTGCAGTGCTTATTTGCAACTTCAGCATGTTACAGGTAAATGACATGATTCGGGGGTAGTCCACAACTTGGGCTGAAAATACTCTAGAATCAAGTAAAATATGCAAGGATTCTCCTGTGAAAATCTTGTAGTCAAACGCTGACTCAGTCTAAAATAACTAATGTCAATATCTCTCGTGGCAGGCAAACCTGCTGTGTGGCTCTCTATGGGTCTCATTTTTATCGTGCCCCAATAGAATTAATGTTCATGCTTGATTCTCCATAAGTAAACAAATTAGAGACAAATCCTTCCAGCTGGGAGATCCACTCCAGCTGGTGTATAGTTGGTATATATTTCAACTCATTTGGTTCTTGAGGCATTTTCAAGTGTTCCCAATCATGTCACTAACCTTCAAGATTTAAACCTGCAGAATATAACAAAAAAAATCCTCCGTTTCTTAACCCATTGAAGACTTATCTCAGAATGAAGAATGTGTCTTTCACAGAAATCAAATCGTTTTCAGAGGGTTAATGGTTAGTAGATCAAAAAACGCCTCTGATTACGCTATGGGCAGATAGGTACATTATCTCATTTACGGACTGCGATCCACTGGGGTTTTAAGTCACCATGCAATTTTGAGATAAAGGATAGTTTGTGCATCCATGGATTTTTGGCTGAGGTATGAATTCATGAGGTTTTTCTTACGGCTCATTTCAAATCAGTATCCTGGATGGTGTCCTGGGACTGTGTTCCTTTCTTCCGGTCTCTGTCATACATGCTGGATATGCTTCTCCCTGGATATTGCTCGAGAGATTTGGTCACCGGTGTGGTTTATATTTGATGAGGTGAAGTCAGTGTTGTTGTGGCAGCTTCCAAAAATAAATGTGGCGAGAATGAGGGAGAGAGTATTGCCGCAGAATATCACATTAGTGAAGCATCATGGGAAATAAGGTAGATGGAATGAGATTGAAGGGAGTCCGTCATGGTGCTTATCATGGTCTCAAAATTATTTGTGAATTTTCTGATGTTTGATTCCTAGGCAGGTTTATTGATTATTTATTTTTTTTTCATTTCAAAGGACCAATTCAAATTGCAATGTATATTATAATATCATGATTAAATCAAAATGATTTATTTAAGAAGGATTTCACAAAAAATAATGATTTAAATTGTTTTACATTTAAATCAACAAGTATATTCTCAGATATTCCTTATTTTCAAAAGAAGTAAAACATTATGTCATCAATCCACTGAATGTATTTCAGAAGGATAAGGATTCTCCTAAGAAAATGTGGGAAACATATAAATGAATTATTAAATAAATCACATAGAAATAGTGATTGTAAAATTTCAGAATCGAGGATAAACAAAGATGAGGATTGCAAAATAAGTGAAATCATGCATTGTGATCGGGTTGTTGCCATGAACAGTGTTGCACATATGGAAATTCAGCAATAAAATAATCTTAAACAATCATGGCAAATAAGCAACATTATAGTGTACTTTTTATTTGTATCAATATAAATATATAACTACATGTATGTATTTATAATGGTGATGTGTTTAATTCACACACAAATTCTGGTAGTCATGAATATGCTAATAGTACTTGTTTACCAAAATTGTATCTTTTGAGTGAGTAGGCCTATACCTACCTGTTCTTTCATATCAATTGAATTTTATGTCTTTTCTAACAAGTCCCTGGGAATAAATTTTTACCAGGGATGCTGATTTTGATCTCCTCAACATGATGTTGTTCGTAGAGGAAAGTTTTGCCGTGCAGCTCCTGGCCTGTCCCATCACTACAGCTATGATCTTTTGTGCTGAAGCACCGATCTTAATCTCATATTCACAGGGGTCTGATTTCCTACAGGTTATAGGAATAAAATATTTATTAGATAAAGATTAACAACAAGTGATGTAGTCATTAACCTTGACTGGTCTGGAATGCAGGTGTGAGTTCATTAATTATCTATTCACTGCTGACAGGACTTAGTAATTTGATCTTGTATAATAGACCACGGGTCAAACTCTTGCCCATACTTGAAACGTGATGTTAACATTCTGCTGGTGCAGTTTTGCACCTCACGACCCTATCAATGAGTGCTATAAGTGGGAAAATATGACAGTACTTTAATTTATTATTATGCTTCCACATGGTTGATAAACAACCCTCAGTAAATCACTCACAAAACAGGTAGGTTTACACTTAACTTCCCTACAAATTTGACATTTCACCTTTTATCACAGATATTTCTTTTGTGAAATGGGATTAACACTCAATTTTTTCATTCATCTGTGGATATTTAAAATTAAAGTCAAAGTAAATAACTTCACAAAATTAATTGTTGCTGCAGAAATCTTGATGACATTGTGATAAAAATTGCATACAATGAGTTTACATTTAAGGTTTCTTTTTGATATTTACTTCACATAATGTGTATATGTGTTTGACTGAGTGTGTGTATGTGTTTGCATGCAGATGCAAAATGCAAATGATACATTTTCTGGTTTTGACTCTGTTTACTCCTTCTCACTGCCACAGACGTGATACCCTCCCTTTAACAGCAATACTTTTCTGCACTTGTGCACATAGACGATAACGGTGAACAATCACAAATTAGTGTGGCTCCATTTGGCACTCGAGAGCATTTAGATGTTCCGTGGGTAGGTCGCATGTATCCAGAAAACCACTTCAAAAACACCCTACGCTGTCATAACGAGTCACTTCACAGGCATGGAAGTGAACTTAAAGGGAAGTACATGAACATGCACCTGCATCTCATCAGAACAAGACTAAGATGTATAAGAATGAACTAATGATTTTAAGTTTTAATTCCAGAAACTTATAAAAAAAGATCCTGTGAAGTATCACGTTTATGTTGGTAAATACATGAGTCCAGCGATAATGGAGCAGGTTGAAAAAGAATGTTTAAATGCATAATTTAACAGTCATCACAGTTTAAAAATCTGAGCTACATGATCTGGTCTAATTGTCCCTGATGAGGTCTGAAAATGAAGCCCTGAAAAATTCAAAAAGATGCTGTGATATGTGTTCTGCTTTCAATTGAACATGTGTTAGCTGTTTTTTTTCTTCTGGCTGTTAAATGTAAGTGACTGAAAGGCAGATACTTGTAAGCTGATGCTTTGTGAACTCAGATAGTTTGTGCATCCATGGATTTTTGGCTGAGGTATGAATTCATGAGGTTTTTCTTACGGCTCATTTCAAATCAGTATCCTGGATGGTGTCCTGGGACTGTGTTCCTTTCTTCCGGTCTCTGTCATACATGCTGGATATGCTTCTCCCTGGATATTGCTCGAGAGATTTGGTCACCGGTGTGGTTTATATTTGATGAGGTGAAGTCAGTGTTGTTGTGGCAGCTTCCAAAAATAAATGTGGCGAGAATGAGGGAGAGAGTATTGCCGCAGAATATCACATTAGTGAAGCATCATGGGAAATAAGGTAGATGGAATGAGATTGAAGGGAGTCCGTCATGGTGCTTATCATGGTCTCAAAATTATTTGTGAATTTTCTGATGTTTGATTCCTAGGCAGGTTTATTGATTATTTTTTTTTTTCATTTCAAAGGACCAATTCAAATTGCAATGTATATTATAATATCATGATTAAATCAAAATGATTTATTTAAGAAGGATTTCACAAAAAATAATGATTTAAATTGTTTTACATTTAAATCAACAAGTATATTCTCAGATATTCCTTATTTTCAAAAGAAGTAAAACATTATGTCATCAATCCACTGAATGTATTTCAGAAGGATAAGGATTCTCCTAAGAAAATGTGGGAAACATATAAATGAATTATTAAATAAATCACATAGAAATAGTGATTGTAAAATTTCAGAATCGAGGATAAACAAAGATGAGGATTGCAAAATAAGTGAAATTATGCATTGTGATCGGGTTGTTGCCATGAACAGTGTTGCACATATGGAAATTCAGCAATAAAATAATCTTAAACAATCATGGCAAATAAGCAACATTATAGTGTACTTTTTATTTGTATCAATATAAATATATAACTACATGTATGTATTTATAATGGTGATGTGTTTAATTCACACACAAATTCTGGTAGTCATGAATATGCTAATAGTACTTGTTTACCAAAATTGTATCTTTTGAGTGAGTAGGCCTATACCTACCTGTTCTTTCATATCAATTAAATTTTATGTCTTTTCTAACAAGTCCCTGGGAATAAATTTTCACCAGGGATGCTGATTTTGATCTCCTCAACATAATGTTGTTCGTAGAGGAAAGTTTTGCCGTGCAGCTCCTGGCCTGTCCCATCACTACAGCTATGATCTTTTGTGCTGAAGCACCGATCTTAATCTCATATTCACAGGGGCCTGATTTCCTACAGGTTACAGGAATAAAATATATATTAGATAAACAAAGATTAACAACAAGTCATTAACCTTGACTGGTCTGGAATGCAGGTGTGAGTTCATTAATTATCTATTCACTGCCGACAGTACTTAGTAATTTGATCTTGTAAATATACCACGGGTCAAACTCTTGCCCATACTTGTAACGTGATGTTAACATTCTGCTGGTGCAGTTTTGCATCTCAAGACCCTATCAATGAGTGCTATAAGTGGGAAAATATGACAGTACTTTAATTTATTATTATGCTTCCACATAGTTGATAAACAACCCTCAGTAAATCACTCACGAAACAGGTAGGTTTACACTTAACTTCCCTACAAATTTGACATTTCACATTTTATCACAAATATTTCTTTTGTGAAATGGGATTAACACCCAATTTTTACATTCATTTGTGGATATTTAAAAAAAAGTCAAAGTAAATAACTTCACAAAATTCATTGTTGCTGCGGAAATATTGATGACACTGTGATAAAAATTGCACACAATGAGTTTACATTTAAGGTTTCTTTTTGGTATTTACTTCACATACTTGTGTGTATATGTGTGTGACTGAGTGTGTGTATGTGTGTGTGTGTTTGCATGTAGATGCAAAATGCCAATGATACATTTTCAGGTTTTGACTCTGTTTACTCCTCACTGCCACAGACGTGATACCCTCCCTTTAACAGCAATGTTCTTCTGCACTTGTGCACATAGACGATAACGGTGAACAATCACAAATTAGTGTGGCTCCATTTGGCACTCGAGAGCATTTTAGACGTTCCGTGGGTAGGTCGCATGTATCAAGAAAACCACTTCAAAAACACCCAATGCTGTCATAACGAGTCACTTCACAGGCCTGGAAGTGAACTTAAAGGGAAGTACATGAACATGCACATGCATCTCATTAGAACAAGACTAAGATGTATAAGAATGAACTAATGATTTTAAGTTTTAATTCCAGAAACTTATAAAAAAAGATCCTGTGAAGTATCACGTTTATGTTGGTAAATACATGAGTCCAGCGATAATGGAGCAGGTTGAAAAAGAATGTTTAAATGCATAATTTAACAGTCATCACAGTTTAAAAATCTGAGCTACATGATCTGGTCTAATTGTCCCTGATGAGGTCTGAAAATGAAGCCCTGAAAAATTCAAAAAGATGCTGTGATATGTGTTCTGCTTTCAATTGAACATGTGTTAGCTGTTTTTTTTCTTCTGGCTGTTAAATGTAAGTGACTGAAAGGCAGATACTTGTAAGCTGATGCTTTGTGAACTCATTTGAACTGTGTGTATGTATGTGTGTGTGTGGTGGGGAGGGGGCAGGGGGTGGATTAGTACTCAGTACTCTAGGACAGGCTGTACCCTGAAATAAGGGTGTATTCTAAAATAAATGGCAAAATTAGTCATCAGGTTGTTTCCAGACACATAGTTCTAATATCCAAACCTCCTATAAACCAAACATTAAATTTCTCATCGTGACTCATGTCATTTGGGTGCTATACTCCAATACCATAAACCATTAAATGAAGTTCTGAGTATAATGGATGTAACATTATGTAAATAATGTTCCTATTAAATCTATGAATTGTATTGGTTTTTTGCTTAAATGTATACTCTAGTTTCTCTTTTCAAATTGGTTGCTGTCCAACTAATTGTCATAACGATGAACATGGCTGAACTAAACTGCACAGCATTACACTGCTCCAGACTAAATGTAACTTAGACATACATAATACAGATTATGGAAAATCATTTTTGAATGTGTTCTGGACTCAGTTTTGTTGAACTCAAAAGTATATAGTGTTTTTCTACCTTTTGTATCTATAGTGAAAGATAAAACTTGGTTAAATTGTTAACTGTATCACTACACTAAATAGGACTAAAATAGCTGTGGTTTCCTTGATGAAATTTTAAAAAGCTTCAGGCCTATCTACACCCCAATGCTTTTGCAAAACTACCTGACCATAACCCCAAAGTTGCCATGGTAACCAATACACAAAACAAGATGATCTACGTAGCATGATGAAGAAAAGTGTAGAAACTTGTCCTGTTTTAAAAAGAATGTCTGCGTCATCACACCTACCAGTTTACTAGTAAAGGATATTTATAAATGACTTTCCTAGAGGCAATATTTATATCAGTATGTTTACAGGGAAAACATCATTTATGTTATTTCAATCTAATGAAATTTACAAATTACATGAATTGCTTCAATTTGTGAATGATTATATGTGAGTAGTTTGTCAGTTTATAAATAGTGCATGCCGTGGACTTGAATATTCTTAGAATTTCTAGAGTGAATTTATATTTCACTGAAGCCGTAGGCCGGGGTAATATGTATTGATGCACAAGTGAATTTCTAAATTTAGAGGGTTTTTAGGAGGGCACATGTAATCAATGGTAGGAAGCATGAACTACAAGGTGGAAAACTTTAAGATTTGGGGACTAAAAAAGGCTGCCCACTTTTTTTTTTCACCGAGCGGTTGATGCCCTTTACCATCTATGAATACATGCAAAACTTAGCATTTATTTTACCTGCCCCCCTGCACATATTATATTGTGCAAAGTTGTGTACTACCGCTGCACATTTGTGTAATGTGCATTACTCTAGGATGTGCACTCCACAGCCACTGACTTCAATCATGCCTCTCATTTCTTTAAATATGGGTTTCTCCTACAAAATTGAATTCTCCCTATCGCATATAGCCGATGTCAAGCGATATCACCTCACGATACCGATATCTGATCGATCGCTCTTGGGATGCAAACTTCCGGTTCCGGTAAATTGTACAGTCAAATGCACAAAACATGTCATTTCGAACGTCGTCAAATTCGTAATATCAATACCTCATACCCGAGCAAACATGGATTGACCTGATGAACAATTTCGGAGAATGTCTGTGTCACAATTAAAGGACTTTTTAGTAAAAAAAAATGTTTCTACGACCCGAACGAAGGAATGAACTCAAAACCTTTGCCAGGAAAGCCGCGTATGTTTACCTCGTGAGAGAGGAATGCGACCGCGCGCACGCTGAGTTGGAACGCGAACGCCGGTGTGTGAGGAGGGCTGATGGCTCCGTTCATGGGCTGAATGGAAGGATTGTTATATGAACGAAAAGAACTTGAACCAAAAATATTATTCGAGAGATTATAATAAAGACTTTGACACGACCCACGAGTATTTTAGCTTGCAATGTGTATCACATATGCTTGCTATATACCGGAAGTTTATCTCCCAAGAATAAACGGTCAAAAAATTAGAGCGCCACATACGTTCAGATTCGGAGAGCTATATGCGATAGGGAAAATTGATGATGCTGGTATTTTGTTCTTTCTTTTGCATTTCTCTTTGTCTTCTTGCATTTAAAGTCATTTGATCGTCAAAATCAAATGTATATATATCAAACAAACCATATGGGATAGAACAGTCTTTTTGATTATTGAAATTATCTCTTTTTTTTTCATTTTTTTGGTGATTCATGTTTTGTCCAGTCACTTGTAAGAAGGGTATATCAAGTATGATTAAAATGGCACAACTTATTATATTTTGAATGAAAATATGCCATATACTTTTAAGTAGATACCTGCCGGTGATGGACAGAAAGTTGAAAACAGACCAGCTCTGTTGCAAGTCAGCTGTATATATTCTTCCAATCTTCCATAGTGTGTAACTGCATATATTCTTTATACAAGACAAACCACAAACGTGGTGATGCATGTACATGCAGTATCAAGTTTTTCTACGGGAGTAAAAAAAAAATGACCTTAATTTCCTTCACGTCAGGGCCGGTGTCCTACACACGTTGTGAGGCTTGTTTTGTGCGGAGGCTTCCAAATTGATGCGATGGACACCTCTATTATTTTAGATGAAGCACATCTCGGATACCAATAACCACAAATTACCATTGTTATATGATACTGTGTTGTTTGACACACACACATACACACACACACACACACACACACACACACACACACACACGACACGACACGACACGACACAACACACACACACACACACATACTCG
>JZLH01S0170165.1:26617-46401 GCA_001188425.1 Eucidaris tribuloides | reverse complement strand
TCGATCTGGATAAGATCAATCCGGGTTAAGTCACTTCACATTGAACTTCACTCGGATTCTGATCCAGAGCTGATCCGGAGACAGATGGCAATGTGAAGGGGATTTTAGACAGTTTCTGAATTTGTGGTGGTGTTTTATAAAGAGGGACACAGCTTTTTAAATGTGTCTTAACTTTGTTTGTTCTCAGGTTTAGAAATTTAATTGTGTGGACGTTGGATTGAAAGCTTCTTTTCATCACAAGATATCAAAGCAATATTTGCATTATATCTACATAAATTATACCTTCATTTTCAGCTAGGATGAGAAGTGTTACGGTTAACGTATGGAATTGGGATGATCTATGCAAAAATAATGTAAGAGTTCTTATAATTGACAAAATTAATTTCTGCATTTACCTTATGTGTGTTTGGTGAATGTAAAGAGTATCATAGATATGTGAGTGTGTTATTACTCAGTGCTATCAGTGTTTAAAGTGGACAACATATTAATAGCATTCAGAAGTTGACAAATCAACATGTCACATGAAAACTTGAGCAAAAAAAAAAAAAGTTGGGGTGAAAATGTAAATATTAAGAGAATAATACAATATCATTATTTTCCCTGCCATTTTTAGTATTGTTTAAGCAGCGAGGTACTGTGGAGTAGTTATTTGCTGCTCAGCATGTGTTAGTCCAAGCGGTTTTACAAAAGAGTGCATTAACTCACAAGGATTGAATCTCCAGAATAGGTAAAGATCCAGTTAAGTGTTCACTGAGTTGTAATCGACAAGCACACATTTTAAATGTAAACCTACTTTTTAAATGCGAAAATATGCATTACCGAAGTACTATATATCAAAGATTGCATATCAAAATTTTAAAGATAGGAATCTATAATGTGCAAAAATGAGCACAGAGAAAAATTAATGTGATATTTTTGTAAGCCTTCATTATTATTTGTATCAGTTAGAGCACATAACCCCGATGTGAATCTTCTCTTTTTTATAAAATGGGTATTTGCATTGCTAGTCCCTTATTCACAACATCAGACACACACACACACACACACACACACACACACACACACACACACACACACACACACACACACACACACACACACATACACCACCACACACATACCACCATCACACAAGCACACACACACATATACAGACACACACACACACGCACGCGCACGGGCACGCGCACGCACACGCACACGCACACGCACACGCACACGCACACGCACACGCACACACACACACACACACACTAAAAACACTCTTTGAGACAAATACACTGTACATTCAACCTTGTTACCATTTTTTTTTTCCTGTTGTACATTATGAATGATTTTTACTTTATTCCTAGACACTTTCTACATAATATCAGGATCATGTACACATTGATTTCAAGGTAAATTCCAACACTGTTGATACATGATACCAAAGAGAAGGTACTTGTTTCACAGAGGGAGCAGAAATATTGAGGTACATGATGTTTGGAATAAAGTGAAATGGTGTTTAGTTGAAGATATCTGGGATTATAAAGCATAATGGATTGGTCAAACTTCAGCTACTAATGTTACTGAGCTGTTGTCCCAGTTTTTTTTTACCCTCTGAACAACCAAATAGACTTTGTATGTGATATTCTGTGAGTGGTACTGAAAGAGTTAAAAAGAAATTTATAGCTATAATACTCCCAACATACATACTTCTGTGTATTTACACCCCAAAACAAATAAGCTTTTGTATTTTTACCACATTGATATTCTGCAATCAAAAAAAAAATCCCCATGTCAATTAATATATACTTCAAGCAACATAATGTTTCTTGATATAGTGGGGTTGGCATGTGTAAGACATTTTTTTTTTACCCTTTTAACATAGTAACCTATGAAGTGGAATGAGTTTTGATAAGAAAGATACATTTTGGCTAAATTCTACTTGGTTAGTAGGAATACCTCATTAAATAAGGGGAAATTTCCACAAAATGTGTTATGCCCTTAATAAAATCTGTGTATTATTATTGTCATCATCATTATTATTGTTGTTGTTATTATTATTATTATTATTATTACTATTATCATTATTATTATTATTATTATTAATTATTATTATTATTATTATTACATATTGTTATCATTATTATTATTATTATTATTATTATTATTATTATTATTATTGTTATTATTATTATTATCATCATTATCATTATCATTATTATTGTTATTATTATTATTATTATTATTATTATTATTATTATTATTGTTATTATTATTGTTATCATTATTATTATTATTATTATTATTATTATTATCAAATATTAAATATTAACCCACTATGCATAGACCACTATTAGTTCAAGAGCATCAGTGAGTTGTGTTATGTTTATGGCCTGGATTCTAATTAATGAACTGCCATCCTCATTACTTCACTTGTCTTCTAGGTACATACATGTATGTACAAATAATACACAGTGACCATATAGGCTGACCATTACAGCTAAGTATGAGTGATGAAACCTGGTAGTTATAACCAGTACAGGTCAGTCAGATAAGATGTCAGGCTGCAGGTAATGGACGGAGAGACTCTGATAAATGGTAATAAGTAATCCTCCTCCTCTGCCGGCTAAGCCACTCAATTTTGTGGTTGCCATGGCAACCCATCCTCGGGAGGATTTACCCAAATCCCGCCATGTTTTTCACGGTGAATTGATTGTTTTTGCAATTCTTCATTTGGTTCACCGCGATGTCAGCGTACTTGACCGTGTTTATATCATGTAGCCATTATCCTTCAGGTGTATTATACACCGTGTTACATACCAAGTTTGAACATTGCATTCATAAACAATTTTACTGAATACATTTGCCAAAACACAAAGACATGCTATCAGTAATAGGACAGATGCTGTTTATTTGTATGTTGTACTCCTTTGTGTTTTGTAAAGTGAGCCACAAGACGCATTAGTGGGATTACTGATTTTCCGCTCTCAAGAAAAGTGGACATACATGTACTTTGTGGTGTTTGATATCTCAGATCATGGACCTACTTGCTCAGATGAAATTGGCATTCCAAATGGGAAGTTCATATCGGAGGTGACTGTTTGTCCACCACAAATGAATGATGAATGAACGAATAACTAAATAGATGAATAAATGAATGAATAAATAAATAAATAAATGGATGGATAGATAAATAAATAAAAATGTAAATAAATAAATAGATAGAGAAACAGTAGTAGTAGTAGTAGTAGTAATCCATGTTTTAAATCCGGTTTAGTCCCCGACTACGGGGGTGTCCGGATTCACCTCGCACTCACAGAAATCACCCTCACCCCCTCCCTCCCCTTTATTCTATTCGGCGCATCCTCCTCCCTCAACCCAGCCCTCCTACTGTCCTCCACCACTTGCTTCTTCCATAAATAAATAAATAAATAAATGAATAAATAAATAAATAAATAAATAAATAAATAAATAAATAAATACATGAATGTTATCAATAAATATAATGGGATTAAAATAATACAACAGGTACATTAATTGATTTTTATTGACAATTGATACAGTTGATTTAACATAACACTAATTTTTCCAGAAGAAACTGATTATGAAACTTGATGATTTGAGTGTGTGTGTGTGTGTGTGTTTGTGTTTGAGTTATGTTCATTTCACAAACATCTGCAAAACCTCATGATCATTATGACATTCAATGTAATTACATTTAACAATACCATTTGTAGAAATTCATGGAGAAAATATCATTCAAATCCCAATGTATTGGACTATTGAATACTCAAACTTTCTAATAAATCAAATTAAAAAGTTAAATGAAACTATTTCAGATCATAAGTTGACCACCATTCACTAAATTGCTTTTATAATAATGACATTTCATCTCACAAAATAAACAAAACCATGTCATTCGCTATGCTCCTCATAATGTGCGAACTGACACTATTGATTCCATTTCCACTAGGTCTGATTGCTAGAGTGTTGAGGTGTATATGAACTTGGAGGCATCTCCCAGGGTACTCTGAGGCACAAGGGACCCAGGTAGGAATTGATTTTTTTTCTTTGCCAATTTGCCTCTAAAATGCATGTCTAACTTGTTTAAACAAGCAAAATATGTACAAAGGTCATGAAATGTATTTATGGTTGTTATGTTATGGAGATATTGTATATACATTATTTGCATTTTTATTTTTGTTACATTGTATATAGATACTTATTTTCTACTTTTTTTAAATTTTTTTTACAAATATATCATTCAAAATTGAAAAAGGATAGTATGAACGATCAGGAGCATAAAGGGGATGTCAGTATATTTTGTCAGTTTTAACAAATTTGTCAGTATTGTCATTTATGACTTAATTAAGTTGTCATCATCAAGATAGTATTTAGCCACAATTTTTATTTAATGAAACACCCACGTACATGCATACATTAAATGATGCATTTGAGGAAATCAGTACATACAATAATTAGCAAAAAAAATTAAAATATATAAAGAAAACCGAAATAGGTTGCTGTTTGAACAATGAAGGATTTAAACGTGTGTAGACTAATTTAGGAATCTACTGAATTAAATGATGCAATAGACTTATAATGCATAGAATTAGCAACAAACAATTTGTCTTATTTTCATTTTATTCTGTGTAAATAAAGCCTTTTTTTACATATTACAAAACATTAAAGAGTTATATGCAAAAGCAAATATACAAATATGAAAAATAGCATACCTACACCAAAAACAAACAAACAAACAAACAAAAGTAACAACTACAAACTAATAAAAAACAAGCCAAATCCAACAGACCACAGACAATATAAGTGCACATTTACCTTTATTCATGCAAAGAACAGAACAAGCCCATACACACACTGAGAAAATACATGTACACTACCTTGAAACTAGCATGCACAAATAATCAGATTAAGTGCTAGCTCAAATTGATTTCAATTTCTGAGATATATGACACACATTTTGTCTCCTTCTGCTTGAAACATTTTATTTTTTCCATATGGTAATACTAATATCATATACAATTATGTTATGATGTTCTCTATATATTTCATCTATGTGCCCTCCCCCAAAAAAGTAATAATCTTGACAGCAGTATGAAAGCAAGGTGTTCACTATTTTATGCAGTCATGTCAGAGACTTGCAGGATAGACTTTTTTTCCATTCAGCCCTTACATGTATGTCGACATCTACAGTAGCTAAATTGTCTCTCTATTAATATGTCTGTAGATTTATTTGTTTATTTAACTAGATTGTAAAACATGCAAAATTGCCCCCTCTCTTTGTTTTTGCAAAGAGTTATCCTTTTAGTAGATGGAGGTGATGTGGTTTAATAGATATGACAGCGGCCTCTGTGGTGACAGATCCTTGGTTCAAATCCTGTCACGGTGTTTGTGTCCTTGGATAAATACACTTCATCTGCAATACCCCTCGCCCCACCCAGAAGTATAAATGGGCACCCAAGAGGTTGAGAAATCCTGTTTCGGCCAAATCAGTTTGGGAGTGGTGGTGGCACACTTCGCAGGTGTAAGTGATATGTGACCGCCCAGCTCAAAACCCACAATAAGTAGGACAAAATGAATTTTCATTTTTCTACATAGCTTTAAGGAGTAAGCTCTTAGCTTTAAAACGATATGTAATTTATTAAAATTGGACCATCCTAACCCATTCAAAAAGTGATTGAAATAAGAGAGATTTAGGAGGTGCAGTTTCGCTGAAAAGGGCCATGCAGAAGCACCTGTCCGATAAAATTATGGTCTAGAAAAACTGTCAATATCTCGGTTTTGGATTCGTTTTAAGCCACCAAATTTTGACAGTAGGTAGAAGAAAGATCACTCTGTCAGATGAGGTAAACTTTAAAAATTTGTGTTGGTTAACCAAAATGACACATTTTGGTCTATTAAAAAGAATCTTAATCTGTGACTTTTTGTTGGTTTGGAGCTGGGCGGTCACATATGGTCTGATGATCAGGAAGTGTAATGTTTTGAGAGAGCACCTTACACTGACCCAAGACTATACGGTATTAGGTCCATAACAATCAAGTCATTAGTGCCAGAAAATAAATTTTCATTAGATTCTGCTTTGAAACAATATCTGAACCATCACTTAGGAGGGAAGGTGCTGGCAGGATCACCTTATTTCTCTCTAAACTAAAAAAAAAGCCTGTCTAGAATGCAGAAGTATTTGAAAGAAATTCAAAAATTTACATTTAGATTCATTTTATCTTGGCCATTGTTTGTTTGTTTGTTTGTCTGCTTTTTCTGATATGCATGGATGCCTGAAGGAAGGTAACAAATTAAAGTCTAATTTGAATGCATTGTGGATCTCTCATTGTATAATTGGAAATTTCTTGAATATAAATGGAATTTTCAGTGAGGGCATGTGCATTTAAAATGAAAGAGGGTGGAATGATAATGTGTGGAGAATTGACCTTACATGGAAATGAGGAGACACCATTCAAAACCACATCAAAAGGAAATGAAGCATGAAAATTAATATCTTACATTAATTTTTGATTGTATAGATGTATCTATAAAATCAAAAGCTTGATGTAAAATATTGATTGTATTTTTATATAAATAATACAACAAAAGATATGATTTAAGAAATGTACTTGTTTATGTTTGACAGTCTTACTGATGGTAAATTAAAGTTTCTTGACAACTGAAAAGTTGATTGGCCTCATGACTGTACAGTTTGTAACATGTGAGGGCATTGTTAATTTGATTACAGCTGTGCAGCTGTGGAATAACTTCTTTCTCATCAAATATACTGGGTGTATCTGAAAGACATGTTTGTATTTCATCCTACAAAACAAAAGGTAACATATTTAGCCAATTTTTACTCAAGGATACTGAGTAAGGGAATACTTGATTTATATCACTACATTCAACCCTTATAAGTTATATGGGCTCTAGGAAATTTTTTGTTTGAAATCAAAGTAACAGGCTAACATTGTGGAGCTTCAAATTAAAAAAATTGTCAAACTTTGCTACCTGTGCTACATAGTAGTGTTTGAATGGACAAATAAACACCCTAGAATGCAAAAGTTTGGAAATTTATGCTGCCACTTGCAAGATATGAATGAATAAACAATTAGTACTTGGGGCGAGTAAAAAATAGCCTAGATCCACACACGGTAAGTCTATGGGATGACATGGGTAGGTGAATCCGGTCAACTTACGATTTTCACTTTTTTAGAGCACTAAATAATCATTTTGAAATACAGTTTTTTTTTCAGGGCTTCATTTTTAGACCTTATCAAAGACACTTGTAGCGTGGAGGATTATATAGCTCGCATTTTTTTAACTGTGGTAAATGTTAGCCAGTGGCTTTAATTGTAATTTTTTGTTGTATGATTTCACACATGATTAGAGACTGGGTACTATTTTCTGTAAACCCTTGAATGTATTTGATTATAAAGTGTAGGGTTATAGATTTGGCAAATTGATTGATTTATATCAGCACTAGTGTGGATGTCTTCTCTGGGAAGTGTGTCCTCACTCCTTAGTACATAAGTTTATTTTGATGATCATCAGATTTTAGAAATATGTGCAGTTGTGTGTGTGTGTAATTATATACATGCATGTGTGTACATTGTATGCATGTCTGTATATTTTGATTTTGAGAAGGCACACTGCATATAAATTGGTGTGTGTGTGTGTATGTGTGTGTGTGTGTGTGTGTGTGTTTGCGCGCGTGTGTGTGTGTGTGTGTGTGTGTGTGTGTGCGCGTCGCGTGTGTGTGTGTGTGTGTGTGTGTGTGTGTGTGTTGTGTGTGTTGTGTGTGTGTGTGTGTGATTGTGTGTGAGTTGTGTGTGTGTGTGTGTGTGTGTGTGTGTGCATGCGCATGTGCGTGTGTTTGTGTGTATGCGTGTGTGCGTGCGTGTGCGTGTGCGTGTGTGTGCGTGCGCATGTGCGTGTGCGTGTGCGTGTGCGTGTGTGTGTGTGTGTGTGTGTGTGTGTGTGAGTGTATATGTGCGTGCATATGTGTATGTGTTGCATATCTATTTGTATATGTATGCTGTGTATGTGTGTATGTGTATTTTGTGTGACTGTGTTTTCTATGTCTCAATTTAACTAACAATCTATCAATCATTCAATCAATCAACCTGTCAATCATGCATTCAATCATCCACTCAAGCAAGTCCATTCATATCCATACCTAGCCTGTTTTACAGGCCGTATTCATTTTTTTCTCCTTGCACAATCAAACTAGTATGTCTAGTAATAAGACTAGGCACTTTTAGAACTTGCTGCCAGAACACATTACACCTCGCTGCGCTCGGTCTGGCCCTTCCTTCGGGCCCAGGTGGCAGCGAGTAGGGTCTGAGGATCAGACTGATCCATACCACAATATCAACTATGTGATCAGTACATAAATAAACCAACCAGTTAGTATATTAATTTGTCAGTCACTCATGCAATCAATTAACCAATCAATCAATTCCATCCCCCTCTTCCACTGTTGCATGCACATTGCACATGGGAAAATATTTTGCCATGTTATCAAGACTGGAATTTCAACAATGTGAGAGTAAGATATTCTAGATTCCAATGTAACTATAAACATAAACATTGTCTCTTATAGTTGCTTTCAATATTTGCAACATTATTCATTGATCAAGTTTCAGCCATTGACTCTCGTTAAAGGCAGTTGATCTCTTTTGCATGCCTAAAAATTAACATTGTGTAAAAACAATGGCATTTAGAAGAAAATGCCATCTGGGAACCTTTAGCAAAATATAAGAGCTAGAAACTCAGTTTTAGAGGAATTGTAGTGACCGTTAGACTCTGATTTGAATTTTTTCTCACGAGAAAAAAATTCCTACCATAGAACGTACACTAAACGGCTATTTTTCTTTTGCATTTTTCAAATTCTAGGTAACAACTGACCCCCAAATTTCACAGACATGCCTTTCATTAATAGCCTAAGGGCTTGGGTTATCTTTTCCTGGTCTGCGGGGATGTTTGCAAATGAGATCCACTGCCTTTAAGGCAACCTGGTTTCACTATCTTCATCTACATCTTACAAAAAGGAAAACATTGTGTTTATCACCATTACATTATCCATTATCTCCAATTTCTCTTGCATAATGTCACAATTCAATTATATGCTATAACCATCAATATACTGTGCATTTTTCTGCAATGAAAATAACCCTAGTTGCAAATTACACCAGTAAAATTACGCGAAAGACAATTTAATGCAATATTTATGAGTACCATGTTATGTCTTGTTGTTGATACTGTAAATATTTCATTTTAAAGCCAGTGTATGGGTTTGGTTGACCTGGCAGTTCATATCAATCTTTCATAAAGTATAGTATGTTCATGGAGGACATGAGGATACAACCTACCAAACATTGTTTATGATGACATTGTAATTTTTGAATGATCGCCAACCTCATTAGGCCTACATTCCCTATGCATATTTGTTCATCTCGAAAATGGATACATTTCGAAGTGTGCAATTTTCAGGGTAGATGATATAAGTTCACTTAAAAACACAATAGAAAAAAAAGACATTTCTTACAATTTCCCCACAACCTTTTTCTGCCTCTTATAGACATGAATACATAATTCTTTATGAGGTGATTGCCCATGGTTTGACATTTCATATATAATGCATTGATCACTCTTCACAATCTCTTACTGGCCATTACAATTACAGTAATTGATGTTTCTTTTTTTTTTAAATTAGTCATTCTAGTGATAAATCACGCCAGCAAAGTAATATTTTATTCATTTTGATGTAGCTAATTAACATTTATATAAGTGATCAAATTGATTATTTATTTGGTCAATATCTGAACTGCAACAAGAAACGACAGTTCAAAACATGATTGGCTTACCTCAAATGGGCAAGACACTAGCAAAACTAAGTAATACAATCTCCAATTTTTAGGAAAGATGAGTTCTTGCTTGTAACCCCACACTAACAGTCTTTTACCTCAGATTTAAAGCCAAGTTTAGTTATTGGGGATTTTTTTTTTATTTGAAAGCTTTATGCCAAAGATCATATCACACTAATAATAACAGATTCTGAATATCTTTCGTTTTTTTTTTAATTACTGAATGAAAATCTTCGGGGGGGGGGGGGGGGGGGGGGGGGGGGGGGGGGGGGGGGACGAGATTACGGGGGGGGGGGTTTATTTAAAAATACCACCCTATCTGAGTTTTTTAGATCCTCTTGTTGTTTATGGTTCTATAAATTGATTTTTTTCTATACAGTGTATTTAAACCTTTATTTGGGGGGGTTGAAGGAGAGCAATGGACTTGTTATTGGTTATAAAAAATTTGTATTCTATATAACGTTGCTGGGGGTGAGGCATAATTTGATGACATTATCGAAAAATAGTGTAAAAAATGCAGTTAACAAGCAGCATCCTCCTTGCTTACTCTTAAACCATTTTCTTTGTTAAAAGTTCCTTACTTAGTACATGCATATTCCCAATTGATAACAAATCTTAATTATCATGTCCCTGTTATTAAAGTATTATTTTTTGCAGGGGGATCCATTGAATAAGAATATATTTTGACACAGTAAAACTAATTTTTGCCTCACTGATTTTTAGTTCGAACGTACTACCCTGGTGTCGCACCCTTCCAGTGGCTTGTAAACTTTGTTAACAGCACAGGCTAAACAAGGTCGCAGGTAACAAACTTGATAATGGACTGGCCTGCGATTTACCAGCTTCTTCTCATAGATAAGGTGTCATCATTCAACAGGCCCAGCCTATTCAGTGGCCTGGTAGAGATAAGCACGCCTGGCCATGTCATGTTATTTGCCCGCCATACTTAACTCTTGTGTGGAATAGACCTGGCATGGGTATCCTAGACTGTGACTATGACATCGCTTCACTTTCTAATCTTCCTGTATTGAGTAAAGTTAATGTCTCTCATACATAAGCTGAGCTGAGATATTTATCTTCTCCTCCAGCATTTTTAGATGTTGATGGCACAAGTTGTGCTCCTGCATGTGGATTACTAGATTTCTCAAGGAGCGGTATTCAATAGTGGAACTGGTACTTGATGAGGGTGCAGGTACGAGGTGAGTCTTTGAAAGTGGAGTCCCAGGTGCGATGCTGACGGCGGTTTTAATTATCTGTGAGTGATATAATGTATATGAGATTATTTGAAATTACACTGTGTGTGCCTTCATAAGATAATACGAAACCCTACTGTTGAAAATGTGTAGGTTTAGTTGCGCATAATTACTAGAGCGTTTGGCAATGCTTTTTGAAAGATGCAATCTAATAATTTTCTTTCAAATCAATGAGGATTCAGATGATATTGCTAGTAAATATAGCAATATTAGTTTTGAATGCATTAATGGAATTTGATTACTGACATTATTTGGATATTTGCCTTAAGGGCATTAAATTTATTGGTCAAAAATTAAACATCATCCCAACAACCAGTTTAATTTTCCTATATTTCTAGGTGATATCTGATTTAAAAATAATTATAGAAAAGCTGGATCATGATCTGTAGGTACTTTATTCTGTTGTTTAGTGATGGTATAGATGGTATAGATGATCACTGTACTAGTCAACTTTACTTCGCTGTCTGTATTTTGTGTTACTGAGCTGAGCCCGGGGGGGGGGGGGGGGGGGGGGGGGGGGGGGGGGGGGGGCGGGGGGGGGGGGGGTGGGGCACTTTTTTTTTCAGCCACATTTAAGTTCAGATCATCAACAATTTTCAGAAAGGTACAGAAATTTTTTGATTTTGTTCAGGTGCAATAAAACCCCAGAGACCCGGCCCATATTTGCATTTCCTTCTGATTTTTTGGATGCTCACTGGCTTGAGTGCGTTCGTGTCGTCGGGAGAGCATTGCCACTTTCAGCACGGCGGCCAACGGCGCACCGGAACTGTCGACGTGGTGCAGTTTCGAAGCAATAGCATTTTGAGGTTTTTTGAAGCCTTAGAATCCAGTTCGGAGACCCACATTTTTCGCTCAAGCAGTTCAGAGCCCGTTTTCGATCTTGGTCGTGGCCATAGGTATCACTTGTAAAGTCGAGTGACCCCCCCCCCCGGGGTATCTGAGCTGATTGAATAAGCATAATAGCTTATTTGAACAGGGCAGTGGAAGGTAGACCTTGTGGTAGCTAGGGGTTATATGCCAGTGAGACTGTTGAGGCTTACCTGTCTTCCTGCAACAGACTAAACAAATAATACACAGTTGTTAATATTCATAGGGTAAAGTTTCTGCAGTACATCTTTTTTTTCCCCAATTGTGTTTTCCTTGAAAGTAGTTGAAACTATAAACCCTGTGACAGAATGAATTAAATTCTAGAACTGCTCCATGGTTGAAGTCAGTCGGAATAGCCTTTTGACAAGGCATTGTGGGGTGGGTATGTCTCAAGTCTTCAACCTCTGAGCAGTAGTTTGTATCCGTGCACGTAAAAAGAGAAAACTATAATGCTAACCTGTCGCAGGCGAAGATTGGCTGTTGAACCACAATGATATACTATTTTGCACTCACGAACCAAACTAATTATTATCAGGAGAGGTCTTGTTAAGCCTCATATGGAGCGACCCATGCATATTCCTTACATAAATTTACCATTTTCGCAACCGTAATCGATGAAGTCTGATTCTGATGCCGCAACGCCGTTTTGGTAAGCACAATGGCTTCCAAACAAAGGTTAAAAATAAGAAATTTGATGCAGAATGCACAGCCCGAGGGCTTGCCCTCGCTGTGTAGTCAGGTCTAGTGGGTATCGGCGACGGGAAATTCAATTAAAGTGATAGGCTTAACATTGTGGAGCTTCAATTTAAAAAATTGTTAAATTTTGATGTCTGAACTACTAGTTGTTCATTTATTATTATTATTATTATTATTATCATGTATACGACTTTGCATATGGACAAGATTAAACACCCTAGAATAAAAAAAGTTTAGTCAAGTTACACTGGCAATGGCAAGTTACATGGCGAGTTTAAATAGCGTAGGTGTAACACGTAAGTTTATGGAAGAACTGGGCCAGGTGAATCCGATTTCAACGTTAGATTTCACTTTTAAAGCACTAAAGATAATCATTTTGAATACAATTTTTTCAGGGTGTAATTTTAACTTATAAGACAATGGTACCATGGGGAATCATGTAGCTCAGATTATTTTAAGCTGTGGTAAATGTAACAGTAACCGTTTAGCGCCCGAGGCCTTGATCAAAGGCAAGTCGCAAGTCTGAGGCCCGAGGCTGCCAAATTGTCTAACTGGGACCAAAAAGAAGCCAAGGTACCCAAAATTTGGTCTCGAGTCTTGTTTTGACTCGAGTAATTACCAGTAACACTGGTAATTAGTATTTATTTGATTTTGTAGGGAATTTAATCAAAATTAAATTAATATAACACTTTTAGTCTAGGGATTGGTGGCAAAATATGGCTCAAATTGTTCAGTTAATGTGCGTGAAATTTTGCAGAACTATATTTTAGTGCCTAAACTGATTATATATTCAAAAGGTGGAGCCAACGGCTAACGGCTGTTTCTAGCAATGGTTGCCAAGAACTTATTGACCATAGCAACAGCCATTTAAGGATTCTAATCATATTTCGAAGGATAATGCTAATGTTTTTAGCATCAAAACTATCTTAAAACATGATTCGAAGCACCGATGTAAGTGTCCAACAGAAAAAAAGTATTTGTTTGTTGCTAGGAACGGATAATACATAAAGTATATCTTAATTATTTATTTGCTAAAATGTTCCAAGCCATAGAATCTGCAGCAGAGATTGTATTCGGGTATATTATAATTTGGTACAATTGTCATCAATCGGTAAGTATTATTGACAAATAACGTAATTCATTCATGCTTAGTGACCAGCTAGGCTTTTACCATAGCAGCAAGCTGTGGTACCATGAATGAGACAATGCCCGGATATGGATCCATTAAATTCAAGACAATTGTTTCTATGAAAAGAATGCATATCTTCTGGAAAGAGGTGAATGCTATTGTGTTTTATATACCATATCAATTAAGCATTGTTTGGGCATACATTATGAACACAACCAGCTGTTTTTGGTGCTTAACAATAATAAACATTATCACATAAAGTCTTTAACTATTAGTTTCAGGCATTGATAACAATCTCCTGTGCATGTGCAATAAACAGTGCATTTTAGTAACTCATACACATTTGCTTTCTCTACAGCCGTGTCTACATGGACTCTGCAGCAGCTCTGGGGCAGGATATATTGTCATCAGGGGCCTCCTGTTGTTTAAGGCAGTCTATCTCCACCAGAAGAGGAGGAACTGGGCGCGCATTACATATAGGGCAGGTCCGCAATAGTGCCTCACCTTGCAATGCTAACCTCCTGATAATGTGCCATAAGGCAGCCCTTGGTGGGAGGAAAAAGCCACATCCTTGCATAACTTTCTTTGTGTTGAATACAAGCTTTCTAACAGAGGAGGAGGTGAATGTATTCCTAGAAAAGCCTGCAGTTTCTTCAATACTTGTTTTGGGTGCATCTTGTGCTCATAGAAGGTCCAGGGGTTCGTCATTGTTAGCTCCCACATTCCCATGCTGTCTTCTTTCACTTGGGCAATAGGAATGGTGTCCAGAGCGTTGACAACATGAGCACTGGAAATACCGATGATTTTTGTGGAGCAGTGAGACACTATTTATGAGTGGGATGTATGAAGTTCTGGGCATTCGAAAGCAGGCTAGAAGTGCAAATTTCTAGGCTGCTGTTCAGGTCACTGCTGGCACACTTTATTTCAGAAAAAAACAAAAAACAATCTGTGGTCTGGACAAAGAATTTGTGAAATCCCTGTTGACGCATCAGCAACATAACCATGATCTTGGAATCTCCTCCTGTCATGATTGCAGGGAGTAATGCTGGATGTGTCTTTTTTGCAGGTAAACATAGTAACTGCCCCATCATTTAACACCGCAGGTTTTCTACAGATGCACTTAACACTAATGATCATTAGAAGTTTGAAGCAATTCCATCTTGTTGCCTTCAAGTGAAGGAAAATTGTTGCGAGATCTTTGGCACGGGACTGGACACCTACATGGCTTTGGTTTTGGAGGTCCATAATGCATTATTCTTCTGTCTGTGCCTTTAGACGGGCTGTCGAGGTGTTGATACCAGACAACATATACTTGCTGAGTCTTGTGTTGCTTTTTAATAATAATAATAATGACTGTTTTTATATACCAGATCACAATATAATATTATCCGCTATGCACTCTGAAAAAAAAAAGGACAGGAAAGGAAACAGTTTTGACGCATCAACAACATTAAATACTTCCGTTGATCCTACAAAAAGTATGAGTTAAGGAAGCTTTGATGATTCAACTAGTTTTTTGTTGTTTTATGATGTGTGGGATACCCCACATCAAAAAAAAAAGGCCACACCAGTTGCCAATACTTTCAATGTTCCAGTTTTAAGAACTTCACGGACACACCATCCATAAGATGATCACCGTGTCTAGCTTGGAATCACATGAGGACTTGACATGGTTGTTCAAACCCCATGAGATCCAACTTATTCCCGATGTAAACTGTCCATAGAAATAAAGGGTGTGGAAATGGATGATTTCATGGCTGAAGAATTGTCTTTTCCTCAATCTCTTGTTTGAATGCAACATACCGTCTTGCAGAAAGGCGATTCACTTTTGAGAAGTTTGGCCCATTGTTCAGCTATTCTTTGAATGATGTGCTTGTTCGTAATGAGCAGTAAAGACTTTGTCCGTAGTGAATGGTTGGTATTATTGGTTTGATGTTTGGCGCGCGAGTTGGCTCGTTCACACTATTCTCATACTCTCTTGATTGTATTGTGGTGAACCACTCAGCTCGTCTCCATGATTCTCAATTCAAAGGAGTGCACTTCCATACCACAACCCGAGTTTTTTTGGTCATCCTTTTGTAATACCGGGGCAGCCATCTTCTTGCTCATTAGCCTATCATTTCCATCTTTCTAATGGCTGAATGTATATGAGACTCTTTTCTTTTAGTTGGATCTTTTCCATTCTTAGTTTGATATGGTTGAGTGTAGTTGTTGTGGCTCTCAATCTCAGTTTCCTCGAATATTATCTAAAACTGAGCGCTACATTCCTGGCGTGTATAAAATCAGTTACGATAAGTAAATATGTAATGAAATACGTTACATGTTAAGTAAAATTGGTGCAAACATCCACAATTTGCAATGGCTGCAAAAAATATGTTGCCTAGCACTGTTCTATGATATGTACATTACGATTGCTCAGAGTGGTGTTGGTATGAAGAGTGAGCTGCAGATATTGAAACAACATTAAAATTGTTCGGTAAAATTGGTCTGCAGTATCTTCCATGTGGGTTGCTATGGAAAATATGTTTATTGGCATCAACCGTTGCTAAGCTATGCACAGTTTGCGTTGGCTGCACTTTGAAAATGTTTAGAATGATGTGAAGTACATGTGTGGCATTTTCATAGCTTTTACATCGTCTGAACAATTTTCCGCACCGATGACTAGACTATTTGAACTTGTTGTGTCCCAACAAACTAAACGTATAGTTTTCAAGTAACGACTACAATCCAACATTTTTACCTTTTGGGATCTATAGAGCCTTTCAGTAATTATGTCATCATTCTCATGTCATTTACTTGTTTTATCATTTCTCCCTCCCAGTTTTTTGTTTTGCTCATTATATATCATACATTGAAAGTGAAACTAGATTTTAATTCGTCTACTGAGACGAATGGTGATCCGCGTATTCTTGATCAGTAGACGTTACGAGATGTAACAGTTATGTGGCGTATCATAGTGTTTCGAGCTGTCCCTCTTTCACTTAATTCTCTGTAAAATAACTTAATATTTGGCGTACGGTACGCGTTCGTCGTGACTCGCACGCATAATGTGAGCACCACGTGATGAACTTTGGACGCTGAAGTTAAGGTGTACACAGTTTAGTTATCAACTCTACTGTCCATCTTGAGATAATTGCCGCAAAACACGGATTTTTCTTTGTGACGTTATAGATGACGTAGAAGAATTTGTCATAGCAAGTGATATCTGAGAACCATTATGTTCCGCATCCTAGGCTATCAGAATAAGCAATAAAAAGTTGGGGTCCGTTAATTCTAGGAGTTATCAGTGATTTAAAAAGCCCATTTTTCACTACGTCAGCAATGCGCGGCATTTAATATTTTTTGGGGCATATAAGCAATATTTTTGGGTCTGATAGGTCGGGAATAGGGTTCTAAAGCGATGTAAGAATTCAGTCAGATATCTAAATCCATACACAAAAATACGTTTTCGGTCGTAAAAGGTGGCGCGAAAAAACGGCGCGAGTACTAGAAATGCTCCAAAGACTGAAACATATAGACGTTATAAGAACGTCATTGGAGCATCTTTATTTTGACGGACGCCGTACACGATTTGAAGACTGCGCGGGCGCACGTGGTTTGGACAAAATATGATCCATGACTGACTTGAACCTTGCGCAAGTTTGGTTGGTTTATCGCCGCCGGTCGAGATATTCAAATATAGGTTTACTCTAAGCTTTTTTTACTAATGAGTCAATAGATGACGTCACGGCCAAGTGACGCACGCTGAAAAAATGTGTGTTGAGGTGTTGACATGCGTGACATAACTAAGTTAATTACAAGATTGATTGAGATGGTCTGTTTTATGAGATATCGTGTTCACAAGAAATAGGTCAGAAGAAACATGGAATAAAAAAATCAAGATTATTGACAATATCTATGTGATCGGCGTTAGGTACCAAAATAGATAATGTACTTGGCGCAAAATGGCAAAGCAAGAAAAAGCAAGGGTTTCTTTGTCAAGACTTCATCGTTATGAATATAAGGTATTTCATTAATAGCAATACAGTAGTCTGTCAGAAAATTATAGGTTTCTCTAAACAGAAAGAAGCCGTATGCTTACTATGCTTTATTTCATAGTAACACAGAGAACAAACCTTTTAATCCAACTGATTTAGTTAGCCGTTGGTTCCTTGTTACTTAGCAAATATGGTACAAACTTGCCTACATTTTAGCTACATGTACTAACTGCAATTGTGAATTATAGATCATTAATGATTTATTTGTTATGTGGGTATAATGTAGCAAACAATAACTGATTAGACTACAATGTTACAAAATTACAGAATTGCAGCAATGGTGTACATGTTTAATTATTTATGATTTTAATGTCTTTTATTCCTTCTTCTCCATGCTGTAATTTTTATTTAGCTTTTTTCTATGTATAGAATATATGCCGTTATTACAGATGATAAAAGTAAAGCAACTTAAGACTAAACAACATTAATGAAGGATCAGGAAGCGTATAATTCTTGAGGAAATTTTGAATTTAAAGGTAAAACAAGTATTTTCTGAATGTATCTTATTTGGGACTAATGTTACCTGTTCATGAATGTACTAATCACGAATTGCACCTTGCTTTTTATAAGTGTCTTCTGACTATTATTGTTTGAACCATTTTATAGTTTGAAGAAATAGAAAAAATGCATTTTATTTCAGACTTTCAGAGTTTCAGGATGTAGTAGGTGACAATCTGGGGACCTCATACGATCAATCATCTGAATGGTTCTTCTGTTTTTTAATTGACCTAAAACTTAAGATTCAGCAGAAGAACTGTAAACTTGAGGTTATGCCTACAAGCTTGATTAATTGTCTTTTGTTCACTTTGGGAAACATGTGTACCTCAGGTTGATTACTGTATTTGGTTTATTACACACAATTTGTGATATGATTTTTGATTATTTATGATGAAAAACATTTAGAAGTAGTACTACTGATAAAGTTATTAAACAAGTCGTATTTTGAAATTCATGAATAATCGTATGAATGTAGTGGTCATATTTGTGGCAATCATAAACTTAAATATCAGCTTGTCAAATGAGTATCTCAATTTAGAAAAGTAGGTATTGTCGTAACAATTGGGGATAATTGTGGAACAAAATCATTTGGATTGCAAATAGGTAACTAATCGAAGTCAGACAAATTGAATGCTACTAAATGTAGTGTGTGCTGTCGGTCATGAACCATGTTTTATTTGTCAGCGGTGCATGTTGATGTAGACTATTTAAGACAGAGTGAATAACCTTTTAATAGCATGAAAATACTTGTAGTGTCGCAGTATATACAAATCTAAATATCAGATTTTTCAAAATTAGTAACTTCAATGAGCAGGGATGTAGTCGAGGCTAGGGCTTGTTTCCGAGTCACGAGGCACTGGAAAAAATGTTTCCCATAGACTTTGTAACATGTGACTTGGTCCGAGGCCAAGACGAAGGCCGGCAAACCTCGCCTGCGAGCGCTCTGACTAATCCCTGTCAATGAGAATAGATGTCATAACAAACTATAAGGATGATTGTTGTGGTCTGGGGCAGTGCAGAAATCAATTTTTGGGCAGCATAACAAATATTAGCAATGTAGGCACGCTGATTGAACCTAATTCAGCTCAGAGTGTACTGTGGTCAGTGAACGCATGTTCATCGCCTAACACGTGGCCAGTGTTGATGGCAGACTGTCATTGTTGAACTGGTCCAGAAGTCTGCTTTCTACTTGACAGGCATGTCCAGCAATCAACCTAATTAGTTTAAGTGAAATCCCATTAAGGCTTTGTGTGTGGGATCAGGTCTGCGGTAGTTTGTTATAATGAACCATGGACGCTACTACAATCCGATCAAGGTGAGTAAGTCATGAGAAAGGTTCAAATGTCTTGCGAAGGAATCATGGTTATTTATTTTTTTTATTTATTATCATTAATTGATTAATTTTTATTAATTTATTTGTATTTATTTAACCTGTCTCTTATTTTTT
>JZLH01S0170154.1:1844-12292 GCA_001188425.1 Eucidaris tribuloides | reverse complement strand
CTGCGACCCATATGTCTTATTATGAATAGCGGTCCTTATGAATAATTTTTTTTATGAATAGCGGTCCTTATGACTAGCGGGCGGACCCCGCTGGGCATGTGCGCTATAAGAAAATAGAAAAAGGGATGAGAGAGGTACTGGATACGGTTTCAAGATATATCAGGCGATTTTAAACAGGTATGTTTTCAAAGCAGTCTTAAAATGATTTATAGTATTAATACACCTAAGAGAATATCGGAGGTCGTTCCATAAATTTGGAGCAGCGTGAGCCCAGCTACGTTCACCATATGTTTTGGTTAGAACTGTCGGAATAAATACATTTTTCTTCCTAGATCGGGGATTTCTTTGTGGTTTGTACACAGTGAGAAGTTCACTCAGATATGACGGAGCCAGGTCGTGAAAGCATTCATAAGCTAATAACAATATTTTAAACACAATTCGAGAGCAGACAGGTATCCAGTGCAAGTTTTGCAAAATAGGTCATATGGATTCATGTTGGGGTTTTTTTGTGCGAGATACTAGTCGAGCTGCTGAGTTCTGAATAACCGATTTTACTCTATAAATCTTTTACGATAGACTTTTAAAAACTGCAACTTGTAATGTAGCCTACGCCTAATGGCAGGCTGAACAAGTTAGCCTATAACTACTTAGACCATACAGTTTTGTCTACGTCAAGCTTAGGGCCAGACATAAGGCATATAGGGCTAGGCTAGCGAAACTTGACGTCACAGAGTCGAAGGTAGGAATGCATATGGTATCATGGTAGACGAGTAAATTAAACTATATTCACTTGTTAGCCTGCCATTTGGGCTAAAAGTTTTTTTCCTATAAAATCTAGATCTACGGATTATAAAACTAATTGAAAATCGAAACATTATTTTGTTATAGAAAAACTAAGTACGTTAACTTAAGGCTTAAATCTGCCATTAGTTATACTGTCTTGTTACAGTGTTAACTCTACCGTTAAATTTTGGAGCTTGTTGGCGCTGTTTTGCTTTTTTTTTGTTTATTTCCATAATACAAGAAAATGTAAAGAGCTATAACGATAATGACGGGGAAAGAACATCTTTTTGTGTGAGATTATTGCTAATTTTGTCAAAATGTTTATTCATTAAATTTCGTCTCATTTCATTTTATTTCATTTTTTTATTTCCAAAGATATAAATCAACCAGTATAACAAAATGACAAGGTTAAGCGTGATATAATTTCAATTTCAAAACTATACCGATCTCGTAACGTACACAAATAACAATAATTAACATAAACATAAATTCATAATTCTAAAATATCAACAAGTATTTGCTTTTTCATCTTTTACATATACTTATTAATTCTTATAATGAAAGATAACAAATATAGCATGAATTTTTATAAACGAATACAAATCATTGATAACAGAAAACGAAGCCTATCCTTTATGACAAAATAATAGGAAAATGGAAATACAGGACCCGTCAGGCAACACAGACGTGTTTGTAACATTGAAGGTCCCTGTAGTAAAATCCACACACATAACACACAAATACACACAAGAACACACATATAACACACATAAACACAGACACACAGAGACATACACACAGACAATGCACACATACAAACAGTAACATACACAGACACACCGAGACAGACAGACGCACACACACGTAGAAACGAGACACATGCATACATACAAACAGAAACACAGACACACACAGACACACAGAAACGGACAAACAGATACATAGACAGACAGATGGACAGACAGAAAGACACACCTACACACACACACACACACACACACACACACACACACAAATATTGAAGAGCTTATACTCATCCAAATTCTCATTTGAGTACATGTTCAACAACAGAGGACGGTTCGTGGTACAGAAATAGATAAACACACGAACACACATATATTACACACATGAACACAGACACACAGCCCAACACACACACACACACAGACACACAAAGACAGACAGACGCACACACACGTAAACACGAGACACACGCATACACACACAGAGAAACACAGACACACATATACAGAAAACACACACAAACGACAGACAGACGGACAGGCAGACACACACATATACACACATACACACACGCATACAGACATACATACATACATACACACATACACAAATATTGAAGAGCCTACTTATCCAAAGTCTCATTTGAGTACATGTTTAACAGGAGAGGACGGTTCGTGGTACAGAAATAGCTGGATTTTACAGAAAATTCTTTACCACGAACCGTCCTGAGCAAGCTTGCGTGGCCACTGCGCGTGCGCGCACGCGGCGCGCACCAGAGAGGACGGTTCGTGGTAAAGAAAAACCGCAATATTGATGAGCGGACGCTTTATGGTGATGTCAGTATGACGTAACTATGTATTTTCAGACTCTGAAAATTACACAGATTGTAGGTATCCACGAGTACATACGAAAAATGCAAAAACCTGAAAATTAAAAAAAAATCACGAAATTGGCCAGAGAGGACGATTCGTGGTAAAGGCGACGAATTGTGTGCTCGAACGCGAAGCGCGCCGAATTTGCGTATGTTTGATAGTATTTCAATCGTTAAGTATAATGGTTTTGTACTGTTTTGTACTGCTTTTTAAACATATTTTGCAATACGTTTCAGTTTTCTTAACATCTACTAACACAATAAGACCATAACAATTGTTCACTTGGCAGTCCAAGGGGAGGGGTAGATCCTGTAGATCCGCTACTGCCCCCCCCCCCCCCGACTTCACCACCCAAACTTATTGACGTGACTATAAATGCAAAGGAACGACCGACCAAGCGGTAGATTGTTTTGCGAAATTATGCGAGGGAGCGGAGCGACCGAGCTTTAGAAAAAATTTCTACTTGTGACTCTATAAACCCATTTTCCTAATGCACTTTACCCTGTGCAATTGGAGAGAGGGGCGCATAATTCCTATGAGGTTCATACTTTTCCTTCCTTCCCCCCTTTTTTTCCTTCTTAAAGTGGCGCCCGGGCACGTGCCCCCTCTGCCCCCTGAGATACGCCACTGCCTATATTTCTCATCGTCAAATCGCCAAATGTTGGAAAAGGTATGTAAATGAAGATTTGAATTCAATATCCAATTGGCTTAAATGCTTATTGCTTAATGAAAAAAAAGTGCGAGTCTATCAAGCCTATGGATAAAAAAAACGATCTTTAGCCATATACAGTTCATGATTAACAAAATAAGTGAATTCCTGCAAGTATCTGGGTGTGACACTGAATGACACAATGACTTTGAACAATTACGTCGCCAATGTTAGAGGTAAATTAATTTTATCTATTTACTGTCTAAAAAGAATGAGACCATCTATCTCAAAAGATACAGCCTTGATTTTATACCATGAGTTTGATTCAACCACATTTGGATTCAGAATAAATGTGCTGTTCATCTCCGTATTATCAAATTAATGATAAATAAGATCAAATGCTTGATCTGATAATACAGAGATGAACAGTAAATTTAATCTGCATCTTAAATTCTCTCTGCAAGTTTTTCATTCATTAACACATTTGGATTATTGCGCAATTGTATGGATGAATGCAGGGAAGACGCTGACAAAACAAATAAGCGTTCTACTAAATGGTAGATAATCGATTTAGGAGTAAACCCCTTTATGACCTCACCAAAGTTGAATCCATTGAAATTCGATGGAAAAAAATCAGCTGCAATGTGTTCATTCAAACTGTTATATAGAATATTACCGGAATTCATACGTGGTACAATAGCCGTAAAAGTACATATAATTTGCGAATTTCAAGTAGTATTATCACATTAAACAAACCCAAAACGATTTTTCTGAAACACGGATGTATTTATTGTTGTGCACAAATATTTAACAATCTCTCCGAATACAAAAGAGTAGCAAACCGTCTAAAACTTTGTGTGTGTGTCTTAGTAGTATGAATATATACAAAACTCAAATGTTTTATCATTATTGTGAGCCATTTATGTATTTTTTTGTAATGTACCATAGAACCCGAAGAACGCAGGAGGGCCAAAAGCTCCGGATATGGTTAAAGTGGAAACAGGTCTCATTCTTTATATATATATATACATAACCCCCCGAGCCATCACTCACCTGAAGAACGTCGAAGCGTGAAACCGTCGGTCGTGAGTCAGGAGAAAAATGAGGTATGAAGCTATATATATATATATATATATATATATATATATATATATACATTTAATGTATATATATGAAATGAAAAGATGGCCAGAGTTGCAACAAGTCAAGTCAGTGACTCTGACTTGAGTCTACTCGAGTCACATTTATCTGTGTCGGAAAGACAAAATAACTTGACTTGATTTGACTTTGACTTGAAGACCCACTGACTTAAGTCTTCCCAGTGACACGAGTCAGGCCCAGTGACTCGAGACAAGTGAATCTATTTATAAATGATTATAATTCCACAGTACTGCTTAACTTTTTGTCTTTACATTCTTGAGAAATTTAGTTCCTTTTCCCAGTTCGCTTTATCGAAGAATTCCTTTTCTCTGTATTAGTACCCATAGTATGTATTTCACTTACACCGTATTTAAAAATACCTTGGCAAAGCTTTTTACTGCCATAACAGCAATTCATTATGAACAAAATAATGATGATCATTACCTACGCAAGTTGGTACTATTGGTAAAAAAAAAGTAATGTCACCATTACTGTAGTTCCACATGATTAGACAATTTGAGACAGTAATTATTCCCCTTCATACAGTCAAATTACATGTCATACAGTATGTTGGTTAGCACTTTTTTTACTTCTGTATTTTTCTTGTATCGTATTTCAAAACACAAAGCATAGGAGTGTCATATCACGACCGGTTCAAGCTATCTATTCTATTCAATTTAACATTTCAACGAGATTATGACAAAAGTTCTGTACTTTACCTACGCAAGTCGGGAGTGTAGAATCAAATCCTGGAGATTTGCATGTTATCGATGAATGTCCGGAAAGAGCATGTCCTTCAGTACAATTGAAAGTGCAAACTGTACCTTCTTTAACAGTTTTACCCGAATCGCAATCCGACGAATTAAGAGGAGCCGTAAAGTTAGGAACCAAACAGGTACCTTAAATACAATGTAAAGAGAAAAGGTTTCAATAAATGCAACATGCTTCTGATTCTTCTTCACTTTTAGTCTTTGTTCTACCTCTCTCTTCTTTTATTTTATTCACACTTTGGGATGTTATACTATTTTGTGCAGTGGGTGCGGCTATTCAGCCCAGAAGGCAACGTTTCATGACGAAACGATCTTGGAGTAAGTTACGTATAGTTGTCATTAACGGTATCACCGGAAGTGCAATCCGACATAAATACAGTTGTTAAGTCAGGGACGGTACAGTTACGCCGAGAAAAAAAAAGAAAAACAATATTTGTTTGTTCTTAATTGACAAAATACAAGAGGGTCGGTCGGTCGGCTATTTTTATTTATTTTTTTAAAGTTCACATCGGCTTCATTGACTGGCCAAATTACAATGATATTTCAAAGAAGTGTGCGAATATGCGCGTTTGTCCCGGGCGCTTGTGCCCGTAGGAAACGACAACTGTAACGGGTCAGGCCGGACTACCTATTATGACGAGGCTGATGTTTTGTGCATAGTCGTATGTTACCATGTAGTGTGAATGTTTCGATACCTTCCATAATATCTCCATGGTCATAGAAATGTGAATCCTGGTTGTAATCCTTGATATAATTTCTTCCTAATCCACCTTGATCTATATTCTCTGAAAGTAAAAGATATTTCCAAAATATTGGTTTTACTTGTTGCCTCTGGCACTGCCCTAGTCTGGCTGCCAGACGTGGTGAATGCAACATTACAATACATTTTCCTATTCCCTTCGCGGCCGACCTCTGCTTTACAGAAGCGGAATCTGGAATTCAGACTATCACTGCCCTGCCAAACTTTAGACATGACTTTCTTGTCGTCTCGCGTGTTACTTCAATGCAAATGAGGGGGGGGACTATACGGCGCTCGCACTGCACTATGGCAAAACTGCCTTGTGCGTGCAATTGATCGATCGCGATCGCGATCAAGATACACTTATTGGAAATTAGTCGCGAATGGCGATTAGATACAGCCGCCACAGTACGTACAGACGTGCTACATATTACATGAAAAGATATGACGAGGCAACATTTTTGACATATTTGGGTTTTAAGACAAAAAACGTTTGAGTAAAAAAATGGATAAAAACGCGACCCGAGATATTCATGATTTTCGGTCAGTCGCAAAGGGCAAACAATATTTTTTTTTGGGGGGGGGGGCGAGCAAGATTTTTTAGTTAATTTCAAAACATATTATTGTTGCTCACCTTAGTCTTCCATCTACACCTTTCTTTTCATTTATCCATAGTATTTAGGTGGCCGCTATTGAGCGTTGTCCTTAAATGTTTTAGAGTTCTCGTATGTTTCTTCGCTAAAAGTTTTTAATTTCTCTATTTGTTCTAAGCGTGATGGCGATATCTTCAAAACGGAATGACGAATATGTCATAAAAAGACCTCTTAAATTTTGAAAGATATTAATGTTCACTATTCAATGGGTGTGAATTTCGAACTTTCCCCGCCCCTTGAAATATATGTGACGCAAATTTTAGCTATCAGTTTCAACAAAAATAATAAGATACAGTCTGTTATTTTCATGTACTTATGCCGAGAAAAGCGTCATGTTAAAAGATATCAAAGTATCAAACCCAAACGTGTGTCCTGGTTTTATAATAATACGACTTCACATTTATGTCTTATTCCTACATGCCGTAAAGTCATTTTTTTAAATGCGTCATGTTTTGATGCTGTGAGAAAAGAACTTAGATACACATACAGGTGTGTCCCAGAAAAGAAGGAAACCGAGATTGATGAAGATACTTTTATATCTCGATAATATGAAAATAATATCGTACATAGTTGGAATGCATATTTTCCTTTCTTTAATTTGATAACAGTTGCAGAAATTTCCATTCACGCATGGCTGAGCAAAGACACTCAGAGGAGACACAGGTATAAAATCATTTGCACGGGCAAATTTGAAATTCAAACTGTCATCCTTGAATGTATTAAAAATATCTTCGATATTGAATAACATCATTAAAAAGCTTATTCTTTCTTATTTCATATGATACCAAATTTATGAAAATAAGCGATGCATAAGTGAAAAAGACAATTTGAAAAGATGTTTGTTTTCAAAAATGTTCCAAAATGCATATTTTGACCCCTGCTTTCTGGATTTGGCAGCCAGCGACCAATAAACCACATCGCGAGCAAGATTCGGAGCCTATTGTTGTGCCCCAAGCTAGATATTGTACGAAGTCAGCCGTGCGTGAACCTTTTGTTCAGCTTGCTATCAATTGCTCAAAATGTTATTCATTCTAAAAATCACGCTAAAACAGGCATGTTTTAATTTTACTTGTTCTCCGGCATACTTTATCCATTTTGTACGCATGAATGTTTATGTCATTATTTTGTTTCTAAAAAATAATTACATTTAATACTTTGAAATTGCACTCAAAGATGAAATATGTGCGAGCAAATGAAATTTCGGTAACACTAATATTCAATGTCTTAATGCAATCATGCATTAACGATGAATAACAAGTTGTGTGTCAAATGAAAGAAGAGAAACAGAGCTTTACAAACATACCTAATTCATTAAATAAATAGTTCATTATAATATTTTTGCCATGAAATCTGGTTTCCTTTTTTGGGGGGCACACTGTATATGATCAGACAATCTCAAACTACTTCATTTGTCGTCTGTGCATTATTTTGGAGTTCCGTTTTTTTTTCCTGTTTGCTTTGTCGATTTACACTTCATTCGGTGTGGTGAGTGACGTAGCACGCATCGTGATTAAGTCAGGATTCTTATGGGCATCAGGCCCTTATTTTTATTTCTTTTTTCCTTAAATCGTATTCAGCAAACAGCAGGGGGGGTGGTCAAAAAACATCCCTGCTACCAACATTTTGGACCACAACTACCATATCCGTAAGTTTTATCTCTTATGACATCAATACACCGAAAGGTCACAATAACATATTAAACATTTTAAGGTATTGGACAGAAAGGTATATTTTTATTGATTTTCTCAATTTTGACCAAATTTGCCCTTTTGTGGTAAAACACTCCAGATTATTTTTGGATGTTAAATTTTCTACCAACACGTTTAGAAACTGTGCCCGCAGTTTTTCAAAATGTCTATCCAGACAAAAGGCAAGCAAATCTGTTGGTTTTTTGTCCCCCTTTTTAAACAAAATCACAAGTTTTTTTAATTTGTAGCCAAAAAGTGAAGTAATCTTCATACTCTGAAAAAGGTCTATTAATTCACTCAATGTATGCAAATGATAAGATGATTTGAAACCTTATCGATTTAAATATCACGAAGTGCGTAACTTGTGACGTAGCGAATATTTTGATTAAATCAGAATATTTCCTCCTCTACATCAGTGCCTCACTTAGACTCAATATTTTCCTAACATCGAAATAAACCAAACATAGCATGGCAAATGTCTTTCATCTTCTCAAAATCATGTCATTTTTGCTTTTGTTCAATAATTGACAAAAATGTGCTTTCAGTATTGTACATTACCTGCGCAAGTTGGGATTTCAGGAACAAATCCCGTAGATGTGCAGGTTATAGATGAATTTCCACAGAGAGTATAATTTTCAGCACATGTGTAATTGCAGACCATACCTTCCTTAACGCTATCACCGGGAGTGCAATCCGACATAAGCGCAGTCATTAAGTCAGGGACGGTACAGTTAGCTTGAATTAAATGTAAAGAAGCAAGATTTTTTACTAAATTTCAAAACGTATTACAGTTGCTCACCGTAGTCTCCTTTCTACACCATTCTTTTAATTTAATCATAGATTTTATGTGACCGCTATTGAGCGGTGCCCTATACTTCAACTGTTTTAGAGTTGGGCAATTCCGCGAAAAATGTTACCCGGGCTCAAAATCATGAAATCTGTAATAATTCAAAAAATATATGTGCTACAGTGATATATTTAGTATCACACAATAGAACTCATCAAACTCTTCAATTTGAGTGGTATTTGAATACATTTGAAGTATATTTAGACTTACTTTTCTTCAATTTTCTTGCAACATTTTCTGATCTTTTTTGAAAAACACACAATCTTTTAGTCTCATTATTTCACATTCAATGGCACTTCAGAATTAATTTATAGTAGTTTTTAGTTAAGAAAGGACCAAAAATGACTAACATTAGCTTTATATTAGTTATTAAATGGTTTAAGTATAAATATACGGACCTAAAAGAGTGGTCCGAGGTGTAATGTCCGTAACGTTAAAAATGTAATGTCCGTAACACAACATTTATGGTCCTGTATGTGATATACTGAATCTGTGGTACCTAATTGTCATCCTACAGCTTAAACAGGTCCTCAGCACCCAATTCAACAGAAAATTGGCTTCACTTCATGCTTGAGCTCACAAAATTTTTGATAAATGCATTGGTAGGTGAAAAGTCTTGTCCAAAAAATGTAATGTCCGTAACGGCAAGCATTATGTGTGATAACTTCCAAATGATAAATAGAAACTAATTCAAATTCAAACTGTTAACACTTCTGGGCGACCCGTTTGAGATTACCACAAAAAGGTTCAGGATGTTAATGATGGTTTATAGAAATAAGCAACCAAAGTTGCAAAAAAATGTCTGAATGTAATGTCCGTAACACTGGAACTGCCCAGTTCTTCTATGTTTCTTCACTAAACGTTTGATTTTCTCTTTTTGTTCTAAGCGTAATCGTGATATCTTCAAAACGGAATGACAAATATGTCATAAAACAGACTTCTTAAATAATTTAAGATAGAAATGTTCACTAAATGGGTGTGAATCTAGAACTAACCCCCACCCCCATAAAAAATTAGTGACCCAAATTTTAGTTATCAGTTTCAACAAAAATAAGACACATGTCTGTTAATTTCCTGTACATATGCCGAGAGAAGCGTCATGTTAAAAGATATCAAAGTATCAAACAAATACGTGTGTCCTGGTTTTATTATAAAGCGACTTCACCTAACTGTCTTATTCCTTCATGTCGTAAAGTCACTTTCTAAAATGAGTCATGTCTTCATACTGTGAAAAAAGAGCTTATGCAGTCATTCATAATCATTGTATACGTATATACGATCAGACAATCTCAAACTACTTCATTTGTCGTCTCTGCATTATTTAGAGTTCCAGTTTTTTTCCCTGTTTCCTTTGTCGATTTACACTTCATTCGGTTTGCTGAGTGACGTAGCAAACATCGTGATTAAGTCAGAATTCTTATCGTCATCAGGACCTCATTTAGAGTTTCTATTTTCCTTAAATCGTATTAAGCAAACAGCGGGTTTTTGGTTAAAAACACCCCTGCCACCAACATTTTGGACCACAGCCACCATTTTCGTAAATCTTATTTCTTATGACATCAA
>JZLH01S0170147.1:3076-13400 GCA_001188425.1 Eucidaris tribuloides | reverse complement strand
TATTGAAATGCCCAATTTGGAGACTTTCTTCGGTCTGCTCTAGAACCTTAGGTACAGGAACAGGTTGTATATCGTATTGACCTATTGACTAAACTACCATTTTTTTTTCTATTGTTTTTATTTATTTTATATATCCCAATCACTGGTGTCAGATTAGGGGGGGGGGCGCCTGACCCCCAAATGATTTGGCTCATTACGCCACTGATCACGATCATTGTGTAACAACCTGTTTTCACAATGTGTATCGCTGTGTTGACACAGAGTGAAGTGTGTGGTGTAACCACAGTGAGTGTTCAGACTGTGGGGTAAATTTTAACCTTAGAAGTGTAGTCACCGTTGTTTTACAAGTGTCCACCGTGTGTTGCTATAAACTGCGCACACTGCGTTCTCACACAATTTTTGGACAGTTGTCACGCTGTGTGTCTTCATGTCATCACTACAATCACTTATTGAACTAGGTATGCAAGAGTTCTGTTTTGTGTTGCATCTATGTGTTGAATTTATTCTCAAAACAAATTATGTTTTCTTATTATTGCTATAATGTTTTGATATATTTTAAAACTTGAACATGGCGAAAGCCACAATGTGTCTCGCCCAGTTGTTTTTGACTTACAATAAGTCTTTTACTCAATAATATCGTGGAGTTCGTACACAGGGCATTCATTAATTAACCAATTAATTTACCAAATGATGAATACCACAGTCTTGCAGCCACAACTTTAGATTTGACCTCATTTGACCTTTGGTCTACTGACGTAATGTTTTTCTCATTGTAGTTATGGAGACTCATATAGGGTATCTATCAACCAAGTTTAATTACAAACAACCATTCGATTACAAAGTTATTAACCAAGTTATTAACCAAGTTATTTGTTTATTTATTTATATATTTAATTGTTTTCAACTTGTCTTCATTTTAATTTTTGGTTGGTTTTGCATTTCATTGTATTTCCATAATAGCAAATTCATATTAAAATGACATCATTCTACGGGACCTATAGTATAAGCATGCTTTTTTATGTAGGTTCCACCACTTTTGGTTTGTCTCAAAAAACGTGTATAATTCTAAATTATTGCTACATTATGTTTTAAAACAATGTTAATTTTATATTAATTTGTATATATTATTATTATTTTATTTGCAATGTTGATGTAAGTGTTCACATGTAATATATGTCATTCTTATCCAAAAGTGGAAATAAATTCATTCATTCATTCAAGATATGGAGTTTTGCAGGTAAACGTAACAGTCATTATAATTCCTTAGGGGCTTCTACCAACCAAGTGTGGGTCCAACTGTGGATGTTAACAGGAGTATAGCTACAAAAAATAACACTAGTTAAATCCTTACACTAAACCTCCGTTACACCTTTAGGGCATCTACTAAAAAGTTGTTTGCAACAGGCATATGGCGACAAAATCATTAATGAAATCATTGAACACACAATTTAACATTTTGGAGCTTCATTAAAAATGTCACTCTTTGGTATCTGAACTACAAAGCTGTGCTTAACTGAACAATAAACATATCAGCATAAAAAAGTTTGGCAAGTTTGCTGACAAAGTATGCATGGATAAACTTCACGTGTAACTTATTACTCCGGCGGAAGACAAAGTAGTGTAGTCTACGGAAGGAAATGGACGGGTGAACCTAGCCAAAGTGAGTACTTATAGATTTGCATTTTTTAAGCACTAAATAATCGTTTTGAAGTAATTTTTTATGGCTTCATCTTTAGACATTATCAAAGACATTTAGAGCACGGAAGATTACGTAGCTCACATTTTTAAAACCATGGTCATTGTTAAATTGTGTCTTTGAGTTTATGCCATGTTAAAACATTTACTGCAAACTTATTCAAGCCTTTGTGGCGTTATAAACGGACGGACACCTCCGTGGGCACGACAAAAGCCGAACAGTTTCTAAATGTAGCAAGCAGTTTATTATACATAATATCACAAATGAAATTGCAAGTTACTGAAGTGTTTGCATATATAAAAACAATATGATTACATTCCAAATTTGGTTACAAATGGCCCAATGGCCAGTGAATAGATTCAGGTAGATTTTAACATTTGACCTACAAAATGACCTTTGTACCTCAAATAATAATGAAGTCCCTGTAAAGCATTTGCTAGCTACAAGTTTGATTACAAAAGAGTGAATGGTTACAAAGTTATGACAAGTATAAGTATACATTAGATCACAAAAATAAATACATTGCAATACCATGCATCAAAGGCATGATTATTATAAAACAAAATCAAGAATTACTTAGGCTCTTGGTCTGAACCATACTTTCTGAACAAATTTGAAATATTGAAAGTGAAATGAAAGACTGAATTCCAATCTTAACTACCTTTTGCCTTTAAAAATGAGCAATATTTCACAAAGAACATTATATTGTTTTCTGGCATTTAGGGTTAAAATGCCTTATCAGTCTGTCATCCTGTCCTGCTCAAATTAAAGTTTTTCTTTTGTATATGAGAAAACTATAGGCTATTTTTATTTTCCCCATCTAATTGCAAGTATATGTACATCCACATGTGCATTGTGACAACATTATAAGATTCCAGTAATGCTTCTAAATCAAAGGGTCATTCCAAGTAAATTCACACTCAGTTTACCAAAACTTTTACTATAATACAGATGTTTGTGAAATTATGGCTTACATTGCATATATCTACATTTCAATGCTATTCTCATTTTAAAAAATAAACGAATTCATTTTTAATCTTAACTTTCATTTTTGTAAACTAGCTTTGCAAAATTATGCCACGCACATCTGCCAACTCGAGAGAAGATGTTAAATACAAAACAGTTAGCCCATCTGTTGGAGATTATTCCTAATAGATATGTCTATCTGGTGTTCATGAGAATGTTTTTTGTTCAAAATTTGAACAAAAAAACAAATAATTTAATTATTCAGTCTTCAATAAATTAAAGTTTGGTTTGAATGTCAAACCTTTTCCGGAATACACAATCATGACAACAGTCAATCCGATACATCAAATAAATATGAACAATTAACCCACTGAAAAAAAATGCGATTAATCTTGTTTTGTCATTTCCCAGTTCGATAAATTTGGCAAAAACTTCTGTTCCTGTTTATTTTTTTAACTTGAACTCTTTGTGTAAATGTGAAATAATATTTTTCAGAATGCAAAGTACTGTAAATGGCTGCTTCGTGTAAAACAGACCACATTTAATTAGCACATGTGTAAAATATTTTCAAACAATGCAAAAACGTTGAAATTTACCCAACTACAACCATGTTAATTTTCTTAAACACGGTGCAATTTGATAAAAGTGTGTATATAGTTCCACTTCTGTACCGATAACTTTGTCTTTTTCGTCTACCCATTCTTCTTGTGTTTAGTTTTTTACACAATGCTGGTTAAAACACATCTTTGATTCTAATATTGGTGTCATTTTTGGTCCAGGCTCGAAATAGCACAGAGCTTTCAGTTTCGCGAGAAACTTTGAAACAATTGACTACTGCTTATTTTCCACATTAAGTACGTGATAAAATGGTTCAACAGAGTGTGCGTATAGATCGTTGTCGATCATGATATCATCTATGTCACTCCTTTCGTCATCGCACTGGACCCCGATCTCCGATTCGTTGATCCCTTCTTTAGATGTGGCAACACCAAGCGTGTGATGCCCAATTTGCTGCGATCGTGCGTCACTAGACCAACCTGAACTGGGAATGTATAATTCGTTGTCTACCATTCCGTCTAAATCCCCATGATTATGTACATCCATTCCACGCTGAGGTTCGTTTACTTCGAAGTACTGTACAGAGTCTATTTCCTCAGCACTGGATGTCTTCGTGTCACGTGAACTGGTTGCACCGGTGGCGCCCTCACTTGCTCTTCCTAAACCAGTCGCACCCTCACCCCCATGACTTTCGAAATCGGACTCGTAATAAATATAATCGTCCAAACTATTCTGTGAGGGGTGGCTCGTTGAAGTAAATTGACGAGCTACATCACCACTTGAGACACCCTTGTTGGATATGTAAGCATACACACTGCTTGCGTGTCCCTCGAATCCCTCCGCAGTGTTAGTGTTGTCTGCTTGACGTAGGTCCATGGCTTGACCAACATTTGCGGAAGAAGAACGATTTTCAACCGATGAGTGCTCATGTAGCTCGTTATCTGTGTTATTGACATTCGTCTTTAGAGCGTGCAATTTCCTGTAGTGAACACAGTTATAAATAATCATGCTAATTATGTTGATATAATATTTGGACTCTAAAGGGATTACATCCAAATGAATCTAAACTTCTAAAAAAAAGTTACGAAACTCAACTTTGGGCGTCGATATCTCTCTTAATAATAGTATAATACTTGATACTGGTATGGTAGGAAAGCCTGTCCATATTCTTCCACAATGATACCTCCTTTTCTATGATTATGGATTCATGGAATGTTCAAGTAAAAAAGTGAAAAGCTGTAAAATGCGTTGTTATCGTCACCTGTTCAGTGTTCATTTTTGTGGAGAGAACGAAGAGTTGATTGTGTGTAATATGTTGTGATTTTTTTTATGAAGTGTTATCTGTTGCTTTCCCCTATTTGTTTTAATATTGCATGTAATTTCAGTGGGTATTTGCGAAATTATCATTGTTTAAATTTCAGTAAGATTCTGGTAAGTTTTTCATGGTCCCGTCCACTAAACAACACATAACACTTCATTGAAAACCCATAACAACATAATCAAACACAGTTCACAGTGCGTACAAAATGAACACTAGCTGAACTATTGAAAGCAATGCATTTTGCAGCTTTTCACCTTTGACTTGGCCCTTTCACATTCCATGAATAAACATGGTAAATGGGGGAAAATGGACAGGCCTTTCAACGATACCAATATTAAGTATAATACCAAGAGAAATAAGTTGAATTGCGGAAATTTTTTGGAGAAGTTTTCTCCTTGTACTTTCAAGACTTGTAATAAGACTGAATGTCCTACAAAAGTTTATTTTATCAAATAAAGTGAGATGAACTCAGAGTGTGGATTATGATCACGGAATTACATGTTATAATATCAGTATTACCCACATTACATTTTTGGAGTGATTTTGTGTAAAGAATTAAGTGATAAAATCATCATTGATTATCATGTCAACATTATACACCAATCGACATATGTCGGCGCTGTCTTGTAAGGGCTCAAACCGCTTATTGCACTGAAATATTTAAGCTGTTATATTTTTTTTAAAATAAATCAAACTACAGTGCTTGTGATCATGATTGTTTTTTTTTTTAGGATTTTATTTTTGTTATTTATGACATTGACCAGAAGGAATGTGGAATACTCGTGTATCTTGTCTGCTATCTTAAATGTATTGGCTAACATTTACCACAGTTAAAAAAATCTGAGCCACATGATTCCCCATGCTACCAGTGTCTTTGATGAGGTCTAAAAAATGAAGCCCTGAAAAAATTGTATTTCAAAATGATTATTTAGTGCTTTAAAAAAATGAAAATCGTAAGTTGACCAGATTCACTTGCCCATTTCCTCCCATATATTAGACTTACTGTGTGTACACCTAGGTTAATAAAACTCGCCCGAGTTTTATTGTTTATTCACGTATAACTTGCCATTGGCAGTGTAACTTTCCAAACTTTTGTATTCTAGGGTGTTTATTTGTCCATTTCAACACTACTATGTAGCTTAGATACCAAAGTTTGACATTTTTTTAATTTGAAGCTCCACAATGTTAGCCTATCACTTTAAGGCGGAATGGGCTTCCATTCATCTCAATTCGTTTGATTACTGAAACTTTTTGAGTGTCCAATTTTAACACAAGCTACTATTTGGATCTGAAATTATCAAGCATGTGCCGTGTGCGTGATTGTGTAGTACAGACCTTCTTTTTCTGATGATGATTACGATACAAATCGATGAGACGACCAAAAGCACCACCAGGAAAATACCCACGACCACTCCTGCAAGGAATCAGGAACATTAAAATTCACACTAAGAAAAATATGTTCAACTTTGCACCTTTAAAGGTGCAAACCAATGTCACACTGGGAGCACCTTTATGGGTGCAACTTTGCACCTTTCAACTTTAAAGGTGCTAACTTGTACCTCAAAGGTGGAACTTGATCTGAAAGGTGCAAAGTTGCACCTGTTAAGGTGCTCCCGGTGTGACATTGGTCTGTACCTTTAAAGGTGCAAAGTTGAACCTATTTTTCTTAGTATGTTCAGTAAGTTGAGTACAAGCAAGAAGGTAACCTAACCACACAGAATGAACACACGGCTGAATCAAGTTCTCTTTTTTAATGTCGGTTTTCCCGCCCATTTTCGTCACATTGTCATGAAATTTCGTCGACTTTCAGTTCGTTTTTGTCTCGAGAAAAGCGGACGGTGTAAATCCTTTTTAAAATCCGATAACTTAAACATGCGTGATGTGATGATTACTGAATCCTTTCACGATCATGTTCACGCTTGTTCATGGTTTCATTGTCAAAAGATGAATGTCCGACATTTGCTCCGGCGACAATTGATCCGACGATTATTTCATGCACTAACCCTGACCTAAAGTCCCCCGGGGGGGGGGGGGTCACTTAGTATAATTGTGTGATACGTATGTGCCGCGGTTGAGACCCCTATTTTCAGCCCAAATTTCCGTTCCAGAGCATCTCAATTTCAGAAGTCACGGAACATTTTTGATTTTCCAGTTCCAGAGACCCCCAAATTTGCCATTTCGCTTCTGATTTTTTCCGAGCCAGAGCATTGCCCTTTCAGCACGGCGCGCCAAGCTACGCCGCTGTGCAGTTCCAGAACATAGCATTTTGAGGTTTTCTGAAACCTTAGCTCCAGTTCCAGAGACCCTCATTTTCGCTCAAGCCCGTTTTAGAGCCCCCGATTTTCGATTTCAGTGCGGCACATAGGTATCACTTTGTAAGTCGAGTGCCCCCCTCCCCGGGCCTAAATCCTAACCCCAAACCCTAACCCTATACTGAATTGGAAACCCAATGGCAACCCTAACCCTAACTCTTTGTCTTCTGAGATATTGTCACCGGAGCAACTGTCGCCGGAGCAAATCACCTATGTAGCATTTGTGTACAGTGGTACAAAATGTGATTTTGCGGTACTGCAGAAAATTATTCCTATCACAGGATTGGCCAAACCAAATGATATAAATTAAATTGTACCGAAATGAATGGTCTTTTAGATTTATGAAAATTCCTACGTACCATGACTACGTTGTGTAAGATTTTCATATAATAAAAAAAGTGATTTTCACTTTATTTTTCCTTAAAACTGATTTCGAAAAGTAATTTGAAAAAAAATAATTAAGCCCGATTTGAACCATTATTTTTTATCTTTCTGATCTGCTTTTGTTCTTCAAAACATGTGTATCGCTATGTATGATCTGCTTCAGTGTCTCCTATGACAATTGTTGAACTAAACAATCCACTGTTATTGAGTTTGATTGAAAATACCTGGTTTCGGTGAGTGGTTGGTGGAGGAGGTCGTTGTTGTAGCTTTAAAGGAATAAAAAAGCACAAAAAAAAATTTTTAGTTGGCAATGTCATATGGTATGATGAACAGTCAACAAATTGAACTTTACTAGAATATAATATCAATAAAAATAAACGTAATATAATTATGTGTGGAGAAACCTTACGGTTGCACACAAAGTGCACTTCATATGGCGGCTTCGCGCTGCCGCGCCACTTTTACTCAACTTTGGATCTGTAATTTAACTTTCGCCGCCCCCATGAATATATGGCCTTCCGCCGTCACTGACACACACAGAGACACACACGACGGAAACCAGTTTACACCCTTTGTTTGTTTTCACTAAGGAAGATCAGTAAAGAGAAAGTTGAATTTATATCCCCCGATGCAATTTTTCACATGCGTTTATTTTTACACGGAGAAACCAACGCTGTTTGCTTCAGTTCATTTTCTGATAGATATGTGCACATATCTCCGAAGATGAAGGGTCCTCGAAAAACTAAAAGCAAAATAGGAATATTAAGACGGCTAATCCACCCATAATTACATCATTGTTTTGTCGTGCATCACTATCCGGTACGTGAAATCAACATTAATCTTTGTGCCAACGCATTGATATCAATGATGTTTCCTATTTCAAGACCTGACTTTTATTTAGACTCAATACACTTTACTGGAAACACAATTTTGCATTTCGCCAATTTTTTTAGAAAGAAATTAAACCACTGACGTAAATCTGTGTCGTCATCATGTGTGTGTGTGTGTGTGTGTGTGTGTGTGTGTGTGTGTGTCATGGGCGTAAATCCGGTCCGACGATGGGGGGGATGATCGATGAAATTTCCAAATTTTTGGGACATCCCCAAATCAAGGGCTATTTCTTGAAAAGCAGAAAAGGGGCCACTTATACCGTGCAAAGTATACCTCTAAACATCGACATATATCTTTTATTGTGATAACATTTTAGACCTTTTACGTAATGTGTTTCTCTACCTTTTGCTGTGATAAAAAAACATTAAATTTTGCAGTTGGGTTTTCATGGCCTATATCAATATGCGAGCGAGCGAAGCGAGCGAGACAATTTTTTTAGGACCTGTAAGACAGCATGGTACATCTTATAAATGTGGGAAACTGTTTTTGAAATGTCTCAGATTCAGAGACTGAAAAGACCTTTAAACATAATATATCGAATATTAATGCGAGCGAGCGTAGCGAGCGAGCCTTAGAAATTAAAATAAGTCGCTCCAAGTCATTCAAAATTCGGGGCACAAATTAAAAAGGAAAAGGGGGCATTTTAAGAACCAAAAGGCGGTAGCGGCAGTTAGATTATAAAGGGTGCCTCTAAAACGTGAGGAAAAAGGCCAATTTCACATGTGAGGCTTATCAGAGGTGGAAAATTTGACAATTGTTTTTAGCTGAAAAGAAAACGATTATGGAAATAAAAGGGGGCTGTAATTCTATGGGATCATTTTGATGCAAATGATTCAAAAGCGCAATTGTCAAAAAAAGAAAAGATTGCATTTTAGAGATTTTATGAGAAGTAAAAAGATAGCGGATACCCAAATTCCTGGAATAGTAGGGAAAGTACTCCCCCCCCACCCACACACACAGCACGTTATTTTAAATAATCGTAAAAAATAGAGGTTTTTTTTTATTCTGAGCATAAATTACCGTATATGTATAAAATAAAAAACATCGGTATATTTACATGACAATATCTTTAGCATTTTAAATGTTTATAAATGTTATTAATAATTAAATAAACACACAAGCGAAGCGAAGCGACCGAGCGGGAGCTTTGGGATTTTTTAGAATTAAAATTGAACGATTTTAAGTATATCAAAGGCATTTCAGGAGAAATTCTCACTACATAACAATTTTATCAATGATTAATATTAAAAAATATATATTTTTTCTTGAAAGTGGGGGGGGGGGGATAATTGTACAGGCACCCCCCCCCCTCCTCGAAAAGTGGGGGGGGGGAAGATATAACCCCCGCATCCCCCCCCCGGGATTTACGCCAGTGTGTGTGTGGGGGGGGTGGTCTCACATAATTTATTCCCCCTTGATGAATCTGATGACTTCACGGATTATCGCCAGTGAATGAAACAAAGTTAAATATAATTTTGAAATGGGTAAAATTGATACCTATGATTACAAATTCGTGACAATCCCGTCATAAATTTGACTTCGGTTCATCATGCCGTCATGTGCCACGCACTTACCAGAACACGAGAAGTTCGGTTCACTCCACGTAGCATTGCGTTGACAGTAGATGACGGGTGTGCTATCCGGTTGATAACCCGGTAAACAAGTGTAGATAGCGATACCGCGGTATTCTCTCGATAAGATGGTAACGTTAGATGAGCTCTCTACTTCAGAAATGCCTACATGACAAGTGACAGCTATATAGAAAAATAAAAGTCAAAACTATTAAACAATATTAATCACAAACGCAAGTGTGGCAAAATATCATATACATTTTTTTACACACACAAATATTCTGTTATTGCCAACAGAATTACATAAAATTAAAGTAACATATCAAAATTTGACACATAGGCCTATTTCAAGAATCTTGCTCAATTTGGAATTCCTCACTCTCGATAAATCTTTGCCAAATAACACTATGGAATGGTAATTTTCTGTGTCTGTTTTGGTGGGTGTTGCGTGTGTATGTCTATTTGTGTGTGTGTATGTGTGTGTATGTGTGAGGGTGTATGTGTGTCTGTCTGTATGTGTCTGTTGTATGTGTGTGTGCTTGTGTGTGTGTGTCTGTGTCAGTGTGTGTGTGTGTGTGTGTGTGTGTGTGTGTGTGTGTGTGTGTGTGTGTGTGTGTGTGTGTGT
>JZLH01S0170132.1:32154-56620 GCA_001188425.1 Eucidaris tribuloides | reverse complement strand
GTAGTAGTAGTAGTAGAAGTAGTAGTGATAGTAATACATGTAGTAATAATAGTAGCAGCGGTAATAGAAGAAGAAAAAGTAAAATAGTATAAGTAGTAGTGAGAGTAGTATAGTGATACAGAAGTAATATCATTACAACTCGTTGTGATTGTAATGAATAAACAGTGGCGTAAATGATTATGTTTACCCCTTGTAATAAATAACAATTTTTTTCAATCATCTTTCTTTTATTTTGTCATTGCTTGTCATTTGAATAAAGGAAAATAAATATGAAAACTGCATTTTCCGAATTGCACGCTTCATTTTAGTGATTCATTATTTTCATGAATATCAACATCGGAGGGAAATCAAGGTTTCGATTTTTGGTGTTTCTAAACGGGTCCAGTCAGTTGACAGATCGCGAGACTAATTACGATACAAAACGTGAAAGACGGGTGGGCCTTCAGTCACATGAGCTGTAAAAAGTTGCCTATGGCAACCTTCAAATGTATACAGATATTGCTACTTCTACACGTTAGGTAACTTAGTGGGGTGTGCGGGGGGGGGGGCGAGGGAGAGGTAAAGGAAACTTATTTTCAGTAGATATTGTCATGCAGAATATAACACAAAATCATCAATGACAAGAATGAGCGATGATCTGGTTAGAGAACTCTCAAAAACAATAATGCCGAAAATGTGTAAACAATGTATCAAGCGGCATGGAAAGAGGTCTTTATAAATTCCCTTTTTGGACCATTTATTGATTTTACCAGTGTTGGCGTGGTACGAAAAACCCCTTACATTGCGGGATGTCCAAACTATTGTTTATTCCCCTCATTCAGTCCACAACGCCATTACAGCACTTGTGCTTCATGCAAGACAAAGGAACATGCACAATGACGTCACTGTACAATCGCCAAGCCATTTATTATCAAATTCAAAGGTATTCAAACCGCTTTCACGGTAGATTCTTGCGTTGGGTCGCGAGGTCACATGAATAGATTATCAATGTGGTAGAAAGTTAGATACCTTGTACTTTGATGAACAAAAATCACAAGATAGAGTTCCTCGGAAGAACATGCACTCTGACACTCTCTATAATACAACGTGCCGTCGTAACCGCAATGAAGGAACATGTAGCCCAGATAAAAGTAACAAAAACGAAGATAATAATGAAAGTGAAATAGAAAACACTTTCTGACTTATCGGCCATTAAAATATAAGAATATAGGCCTATTAGTACGTACATGTAGTAAATGTATACAGATTACAGAAAGTGTTTCTTAGTAATAATGGCAATACTACTACTACTACTACTACTACTACAACTACTACTACTACAACTACTACTACTACTACTACTATTCCGACTACTATGCTACTACTACTACTACTACTACTACTACTACTACTACTACTACTACTACTACTACTACTATTAATAATAATAATGATAACAATAATAACAATTAAGAGTGCACAAAAAAGTGTCTGCTGCGTGTCACGTTGAGCAAGTCCACTTAGTGTTATCCAGCAAATTCTCTTGAATGACTATGCTATATAAGAAAATATCATTGTAGAAGTAATATTAAAATTTCATCGCTAAGAAAGAAATTATATAGAAGCGAACACATCTTCTTGCGGAAAATATAGTTATTCCTAGTAATAGATTTGTTTCTGGAACTGGATGGAGTGCTGGAAGATGTGCACTAGCGGGGGGGGGGGGGGGGGGCGTTATTGGGTCATTTTCGTTCTGTCGGGTTGTGAAAACGAAAACTAGTCCTCCAAGAACCTGTGTCTATAGCGGTAAATTCCGTGGAATATGCGTAAATTCCGTAATCACATATGTTGACCAGCAAAAACATCCTATAACAGGCGTGATCGGCAAGGGGAAAATCCTCAGTCCACACACTGAACTCTACACTACACCGCTTGGGTTGATCAGCCAATCAATGCAACGGTCTCTAATATAGCATCAACATCTGCACAAATTAGCCAATCAACGCAAAGCTTCTTGCGCTGTTGTACAGTTTTCCGCCCGAGTGCACAGTGCGCGCTGCTCACACAGTCCCGAGTAGCGAGCTATTTTCCCGGTGAAAATTGGTACTGAACATTGTGAAAACTCATCGAAATACGCAAAATTTTCAAATGTAACGATATGTTTATGTTTACATTTTCTGAAAGCATGAAGTTTGCTCTTTCGTTTCATGTAATTTTTAACTCACGCAGTGACACAGTCGGGGAAATATAAGACGATGAAAATTGCCCTTCAAAATCAACTCGTTTGGTCGCAGCACTGCGACTTCGGCACGTCCCCCCTAGGTCGCAGATCTGCGACTTCGGCACGTTAAGAGTTAACACCTGCTATCGTTTTCGAAGTTTGAACACTTAAAGGTTAGTGACATGATTGGGAACACATGAAAATGCCTCAAGAACCAAATGAGTTGAAATATATACCAACTATACACTAGCTGGAGTGGAACTCACAGCTGGAAGGATTTGTCTCTGATTTGTTTACTTAAGGAGAAATAAGCATGAACATACTAGTATTTTAATTTTATCTAGGCACAATAAAAATAGGACCCTCGAGAGCCACACAGCAGGTTTGCCTGCCATGAGGGATATTGACATTAGTAATTTTAGAATGAGTCAACGTTTGACTACAAGATTTTCACAGGAGAATCCTTGCATATTTTACTTGAATCTAGAGTAGTTTCAGCCCAAGTTTATGACTACTCCCAATCATGTCATTTACCTTTAATTGAATTATTTCTAAGTTTGAACAATTACATGAATTAGTTTGTGTATGATACACACTCCTGCTTGAAAGCCAGACCAAGGTATGAAATTTTATGTGTGGAATTATCACTTTGGGTGTTGATGGCAGCAAAGAGGCATGTACATTTCAATGGGATACTGATGGTAGATGCCAGGAAATTAACACTTTGAGTGCTATCGGCGAACCGGTTCGCCCACATACAACATCAATGTACTATCGGCGAACCGGTTCGCCAAGAAGACAATCGGATCCATACCTTTTAATTCGAATGACAAATGTCTCTGAAGTTCCTATCAATGACATTTATCGTAAAATGAAGACACAATGAACCAACTAAATGAGTTAAAATGTATTGTCTCGATAGCATTTGCAAGTTTACAGAAAATCGTGCAATTTGGAAAGGTTATACACATAAGTCCGAAACAATCCAGTCCCTGGTTAACACACCTAGATTTTTAGCCCAGCACCCAAAGTGTTAAAGGTAAATGACATGATTCGGGGTAGTCCTCATCCTGGCTTTCAAAGTATTCTAGAATCAAGTAAACTATGAGACTGGAAATAAAAATGAATGCAAGGATCATATTGTAAAAATTTTGTATTCAAAATTGACTCATCTCAAAAGTACTTCAATTAGTATGCCTTAATTGTGACAGACAAATTTGTTGTGTAGCTTTCTATGGGATGGTTACAAGACTTAACCATAGTTTTATCAAAAGCAAAAACTTGTGTCAATCATTTTTATCTGCCCCCCCCCCCAAAAAAAAAGGGCAGGTATAATGATAGTTTTTAAGCTGCATTTAACTGTCAACTCCCCCCCCCTCCCATTTTTTACCATGACTGTATGGATATCAACACATAATAAATCAACAATGAGGTAAAGATATTTTTGTCCATGTTCCCCCCCCCCCAAAAAAAAAAATTGCTGTATTTTTTCTAGGGGAGGGGGTGACAAAAGAAAAGATCATTCCTCCCACTCACAAAAGAATACAGATCAATGCCTACAATAAAAACGTCCTTTACTCATATCATGTACATGTATACTCTACAGGAAATGAATGACACATTGAAGACCAGCTAACATTCATGGGGAAAAAAGGTCTTTAAACCAAAGCTAGCTGAATAGTTAGAAATCACACAATTCATTATGACAGGTATATTTTGCAAGCTGACAATGGAAAGGACATATAAGAAGCTTGTTAACACTGTACAAACTGTATGGCATTTATAGCGCACTTTTTTTTTACATGGGTTTAGAATTAACGCCCTTTTCATTTTCAACCAACAATATGTAGACTTCTTTTTTCAGATGTGCAGATGTACATTATGTATGAAGTAAGAGCTAAATAGAGATTTACTATTGAAAAATGTTCCCGTACAAAGAAGTAGAGGTGGGGAAATGTTAGTTGTGTTTTTGAAGTGATTGCTCAAAAAAACTAGGAACGAAAATCAACTCACAACAATTATACATAGGTCTGAATATGATTCATATAAAAAATTATATGCCCACATCCACACAAATGAAGTGATTAATGTATGCACACTGGATTTGTACGCTTGGATAACACCTTAATCTAGTGTATGACAGCATTGTACCGTACTGTACTATCCACCAACTCACTCGCAACCAAAATTAGCTGCTGGATATAGCAATTTACAGCAGACGGGTAATAGTGGGTGTACAATAGGCTTCGACAATTAACGTATTAATAACCAATGTGCTACTGTATCTGAAAAGAGACAAACAACACCTACATGTATTGAACATATTCATTGGAAAAACACCACTTACAATCAGCCTTACTATTATTATGTTAAAAGTGATCATTACTATTTCTGTCCATTGAGAAAATGTCATATTTTGCTCTACACAAAACGTGGCCTATACTTGGGTACCTAACTCAACATAGGTAGGCCTACATGTATCAAGTAAAGGGTTGTAAATCTGGTATAGTTTGAAATAAGATCTATACTGTAAGTATTTAACATATTTCAAAGGTTCCTAAACAAATGATCAATTCATTTGTGGGGTGAAGTTCAAATATTACATGAATTGTACAATGTTCATTCTTAAATAGAGAAACTTTCCAACAAGGTTGGCATATTTCCCAATTTTTGTCATATTTCCCGGACATTGTCTGATAGAAAATTGCCTTCTCATGTACAAAGTCAACGGGAGAAATTCATATTTCCCGGACGATTGGGTGGGTAATAAGATTCTGACCAGGAAATATGCCAACCCTGCTTTCCAAACAGTAGATCTTTAAGGAGGGATTTTAGTTTTTCAGTGGTTCTCCATCAGACTTGGAGAATTGGTGGTTACAGTTTACAAAAGGTAAGCAAGAAAGAAGTAAATTTGATAGTAAGCGTTTATAAGGGTTGCATTGTATGTGATTAGGGAGGGAAATTAAGGGAAAGTGATCAGGGGGTCAGGGGGAGGGGGTGATGAGTTTAGGGCGGCAAGTGGCCAACTCCTGATAAAGACCAACAACATAGTCAGAGGGCAGGAGCTGGCAATTTATAATGTGGTTTCTAAAGACATTTGTTGGTACTTTCAAATTCTTAAAATATGGAACTAAGGATATGTATTATTACAATTTTTTTATTGAAATCTGTGACAACACATAACACACAGTTTCCTAGGGGTATCAAAACATGATTTTACATCAATATCCCTTCTCACGGGATGACCCTATATTAGTGAATCACAACAAGCTTGCATATATGTATAACTTTGCATTTGGGGCCCAAGGGGGTAACAAGCCTGGTTATAACCCACTGCATTTGTATACATGTAATTCCCTTGAGATGTCTGCAACAAGTCTAGATATCATCATCTATGCAAAATAAATGAATTTACATGTACATGTGAACATGCAGAGGACAGCTATAGTGTGATACGTAAAATAACTTCTGTACATAATTACATACTGACCATGCATAGCATGAATAGAAAATATTTGTGCATGTACAGTGTATGCAGTACTGCCAACTGTACAGTACAGTATGTGGGTATTACACTGCAAGTTTAGTAGTCTATCACATTTACATTTCAATGCCAAACATATGTTAGAAGTTAAATTTTAAAGCCTAAATTAAATGCAAATTCACAAAAACATGCAATAATTGTTTTGAAGTTTAGTTGTGATTAACAGGCGTAATATCACAATATTCTCAGTTTAAAAAATCTGAGCTAATGTACATAATCCTCCATGCTTTAATATACATGTACATGTAAAATTCTCTAATAAGCTCTGAAAATGGAGCCCTGAAAAATTATACTTCGATCATTCAGTGGATTAAAAGAGTGAAATTCTATGAGTAGCCAGTTTTGTCATATCCATTATCCCTCAAAGATGGCTGTTACGATTCAGAGTTTGCATGATGCTTAAGTCACATGTGATGTTCATATTGACAGTGGCAGCATAACTTTCTAAACTTGTGTATTCTAGGATGTTTATCAATTGAATCTATTACTAGCTCAAATACCAAAGTTGACCATTTTTTAAAATTAAACCTCAACAAGGTTAAATGTGTCTTCAATCCATTAATGGCATCGTTTAACACTGTTTCCAGTTTAAAACAACCTGAGCTACATGATTCCCCATGCTACCAGTGTCTTTGGTAAGGTCTAAAAATGAAGCCCTGAAAAAATTACAGTTCAAAATGATCACGAAGTGCTTTAAAAAAGTAAAAATCATTGAGAGACCATTCCAGATTTCCCCCATCGAAGTCTGACAGTTTTTTAAACAAGGCTTCCACAATGTTATGTATAGTGTCTTTGACCCACTGCATTTGTATACATGTAATTCCCTTGAGATGCCTGCAACAAGTATAGATATCATCTACTATGCAAAATAAATGAATTTACTTGTGTAGAGGACAGCTATAGTGTGAAATGTAAAATTACTTGTGTACAAACATGAACACTGACCAAGCATAGCTGAATAGACATTTTTTGTGCATAGTATTGTCAACTGTGCAGGTTCAGTAATATACATGTACTGTAGGCCTATATTGTATTTTCATCTTCATGCATTACATGTTGAAAGTTACAGTGAAACACCTACAATACTGTTTTGAAGTTCAATCGAGGCATACATGTAATTTAACAATGTTCTCAGTTTTAAACATCTAAGCTAATGTACATAATCTTCTATGCTAGAAGTATCTCCGATAAGCTCTGAAAAATGGAGCCCTGAAAAAAATTATACTCCAAAATGATCATTCAGTGCAGAAAAAGGGTGAAATTCTATGAGTTCCCAGTTTTGGCAAACATGTATACATGTATATTGTTATCCCTCATCGGCTGTAACAATTTAGGGTTTGCACAATGCATAACGGGTAGTCACATGTGATGGTCATATTGCCAATGGCAGCATAACTTTTCAAGCTTGTGTATTCTAGGATGTTTATTTGTCAATTCAAGCACTATTACTAGCTCTACTGTAATATCAAAATTGACCATTTTCCATATTGAACCTTCATAATGTTGTCTTGCATACATTAAACAAATTAAAAAAAGTACAGAAAATTGATACTTTCTCTTCAATCAGATATAGATTAGTATACCCTTCTTAATTTTTCAAGAATTGGATTTTATATCAACCCATTGAAGACGATTTGATTTCACTATAACACACATTTTCCATAGACCCCAACACGAGTCAACTCGTACTTAGTCTCCACTGCGTTAAGCGCATATTTTTTTGTGGGGAGGGGAATAAAAAAAAGCTACACTTGCACACTTCTGGTCAACTATTGACCAAAGTCTCTTAGCATTTCCATTCTTCTTTGCGAAAAATGATCTATCTTTCAAACTCTGCTCACAGAAATCAAGTAGATTAGGCTTGTAGTACTAGTACTGATTTATTTATGAAAGCTGTCTCTATCTTATCTACAGTAGATGTGAAATTAGTCAGAAATGTACAGCGGGGGAGGAGGTGGAGTTATTCCTTGAACTCGGCAGTATTATCTACATGTATCCTACGGTAATTTGACACCACTCCTTACATTAAAAGAAATTTTCATATTGGAAGTAATGCTCCCCAAATCATGTATTCCATTGAAAGTTTCTGCTGTGAAAATATCAGTCATACTTTCCACTTTGTTGTAAAATTATTATCAGATAATGATGTGACTGCGAAATTATTTTATTGTGTAGTATACAATATGATCAATTTCTATCAGATTGATTCAATCCTTGAAAACAACTGCTTGTTTCTCCTCATGTACACAAATTCAAGACAAATCCTTCCAGCCTGAATATATGCGCTAGCTAATGTATATATGTTTCAACTCATTTGGGTTCTTGAGACATTTTTGACTTCTCCAAATCACGTCAATGCCATTTAAAACTCAGAGACATGATTGGGAGAAATTAAAAAAAATGCCTTCAGAACCAAACTGGTTGAAAGATAAACCAAATGTACACCAGCTGGAGTGGATCTCCTGGACGGAAGGATTTGTTATGAGTTTGTTTACTTAAGGAGAATCAAGCATGAACAGGCCAGCAGTTCAATTTTATCAGAGCATGATAGATTTAATCTCCATAGAAGGCTACACTACAAATTTGTCACCTTTTGACTATAACATTTTCACAGTAGAATCCCTGCATAGTTTCCTTGATGCTAGAATAGCTTTACTCCAAGTTGAGGACTACCCCCAATCATGTCATTTACCTTTACAACTCTGCTAAGAGAAATCATCTTACATGTACATGTTATTAGGCTTGTATTACTGATTTATTTATGAAAGCTGTCTTTATCTTATCTACATTAGATGTGAAATTTGTCAGAAATGTACAGCGGGGGAGGAGGTGGAGTAATTCCTTGAACTTGGAAGTGTTATCTATCTTACAATACCGGTAATTAAACATCACTCCTTACATTAATCTTGACCCACCACTGTCGACTCTAATAAGCCTACCCTAATTCTAACCTGCCAGTATCCCACTGGTGATTCATGAACTATTAATACATTGAACAATAGAGTGCAGCATGCATTCTTTGTACTTGCTTATGTGAATGCTCATTCTTCTGCTTTTGGTATACAGTTGTAATAGTACAGGCTAAGATGCACATTCTAACAATTATTTAACCATTTTTTATGCTGCTGAAATTCACTTTTCCATCAAGAAAACTGTTTTTTCTCCATGTACAGTAGATGTGGAATTTGTCCGAAAAAACACAGCTGAGGTGGTGGTGGTGGAGTGATTCTTTCAACTTGGCAGCTAGCATAATCTGTCTTATGAGTAATGAAACACCACTCCATACATTGACTCTTGACTTGCCATTGTCAGCTCAGATCGACCTAACATAACCCCCCAGCATCAACCCGAGTCAACATTCAGCGGTGCCTAGCTCATTATTATTGTTATCAATAGAGTGAAATGTGCATTGTTTGCACTTTTTGCAAGGATTCTTATTCCTTCCGCTTTTGGTATACAGTTGTGACATTGCACGCTTACATAGACTTTTTCAAGTAAATCAATGATTTTTACATCACTGAGTTTGTATTTAGCTATCAAGAAGGAAAGCAATACATGTGTGTGCATGTACATGTATAAAGCTCATATCACACTAAGCTGCAATGTTTGTACAAAAGTTGAGATTTTCGGATTCGCTAACTTTTCAGACAAATGTTGGTGAAAATCAGGGTTAGACTCTGCGATACATGTATGTGACATTTGAAAACCTTGCTTATCAATATAATTAGCAACATTCATGTAAATGTTTGTGATAGTGTTTGCAACACCGACATTTTTGACTCTATTTTACATCTAAAAGAACAGATCTTTCAGATGAGGTATAACTCATATAACCTTAATACCTTATTAACCCTTTGGATGCTATAATTAATTTAAAAAAAACTAAACACATTCAGAATCTGTTAATGCTGGGATATGACTTTTGGGCATAAAGCTTTCAAATAAAATAAAATACCCAAAACTAAACTTGGGCTTTAATTCAAAATTGGTAAATAAATGCTTGTTCTCCTCAGGTATACAAATTCCAGATGAATCCTTGCAGCCTTGATTTACACTCTAGCCAGTGCACTTGATATTTGTTTCAACTCACTTAAATTTTGAGGTATGTTTTTTTATCTATTTTTACTTCTCCCAATCATAATACTCCCTTTAATAGAAATTCAAACAAATGAAAAACCAGTCAAATCATAATTAATCCATTGCCTACAAGATTCTCTAATTCCCATAGAATTGATGCATGGCACATCGGGTTCCCGTATGCAATGGGTTATTATGTGGAACTTCAAAGACACCGCTAGCCTCCCTATATTCCTAGTCATTTTGCAAATTTGCCAAGCACTGGACAGAACGTGGACAATATTAGGCTAGATTTACATTTCATATGACTTTCATTTGTTGAAAGTTGTATATATTAGGCTGAATACAATATTCAGGAAACTTAGGTCAATGATATACACCAACTGGGAATAAAACTAAGAATGTGCAACTTGCTTTGTAGATGGACAGCTTTAAAGTAGTAAAATGAGGCAAATGACTGCACATACATACAATGTACATGTATGCATTGCCAACATAACCATGTGTGTGTGTTTTCCTTTAATTTTGACACCTCGTCAAACTATAGAATGCCAAATATAGTAAAATTAGGACTGTTTGATACATTGTTCATCACTTTCTTCTGTCCAGTGAATATAAAGACAAAAAGCATAATTTTTTTTAGATAATCATTAATAAACAATAAAAAAATATGAATTTGTTCTGTTTACATACAGTGTAGTTAAATGTAACATTGGACAAGACAAACTTGAATATGTGTAAACGGAACCCTTTCCTTACCAAATTCACCAATTTGCTCAGATCAATGAATACAATGAAACCAATAAACAGGGATTTAGTAATCCCCTAATCCTTTAAATAATACTCAATACTTATAATACCCAAATACTCAATAATAAATTGTACCAATAATAGCCCTGGCAATAGAAATTGAGCCCATACAATTCTGTGCAACAAACTTGCCCGTCACAGTAAATGCTGACGGTAAAGAGCATAAATATATGTGTCCACAAAATTTTCACAGCAGAATTCTTGAGTAGCGTACTTAATTCTGGAATAGCTTGGTACCAAACTGAGGACTGCTTCCAACAATGTACTTCCCTTTAAGAATTCATACAATCCAGTAAATCAGGATAATTCAAATCATGAATCTCTTACTACATCTATACATCAACATCTAGTGTATAAGTCATGTCATTGCATATTTCAAATGCTGTAAGTTGTCAATGACTGAATTATAAATATGGCCTAATTTAACTCTTAACATGCCAAAGTCGCAGATCTGTTCCAAACAATACACATAAAATCCATAGAGGTTTAAATCTTTTGGCATGTTGACAGTTAATTGACAGGCATCAGTGTACAATTGAAGGGAATATATTCTCTTGAATTATACAATAATTTAATGCCAGTCTTGATAAGGGAATTCTAACTCTTTGATAGCAATATGACAGAATAATTTGAGGAGAACTTTTCAAAGCAATTGTTACGATTCAACTGAAAAAAAGGTACCTGTGTCTCATTTCCAACTGCAAGTATACCACGAGTACTAAGTATAAAAAGCATGCAAAAAGCAGATACAATTTTGCCTTCATTTAATGATCTCCCAATAACAACTTCACTGCATAAGAAGTCCTGGCAGTTATTGAAAATATTGGTTCCTACGTTCGTACAATAAACGTTACTCAGGAAATGAAAGCCACATAAAAGTGCAGACTCACCTTGAGAAATCCTCCTTAAACGGCTACATGTATTACAATCACGGCCCCGGCAAAACGAAGTCGAAATAATTTCCTCCGAACTGAACCGCAATAAAGAGATATTCCAATGTATATCACTCCCAGTTTGTATATATATCTAGCGAGAGAGAGAGAGAGAGAGAGGAGTTCTGCAGATGTTGTGCGTCAAATGTGTTTTTACTCCAGCCACGATCGGCCGAACGATAAACTCATAACCCGGTGAGCCACCCAGCCCCAATTTGTTGGGTGAACTTTCCGTGACGTGCCTGGAGTGCCAGCGGTTTCAAAAGGAGATAAGGATGCCAGCCGTTGCATTGCATTCCGAGGGCAGAGGATGGAATCAGAAGTGACGGTTTCTCATATAGGTACAGCAAAAGAAAGAAGAGATGCCGCACTACCTCGGGTGGATGGTATACAGATATCACGAGCTGGCTTAAAGGTGATAATCAAAGGTCAGTTCACGATATCAGTGAATAAAGTAAAACGTTTTAAGACAGCAGATACTGCTCAACCTCGGATGGATGGTGTACAGTTATCATGAGCTGGCTTAAAGGTGATAATCAAAGTTCAGTCTACAAGATCAGTAAATCAAAGTCAAATATTTCAAGAGTACAGAGAATGTTTCTAAGTGAGAAATTGGTCTGGTAACAAGATGATTTAAAATGTTTGTGATAACAAGATGGGTGGGTCTGATCTTGTCAATTTTACTTCCGAAACACCAATTTAATAGCTAGCGCTGAGTAATGTCCCTGAATTGAAAAAGATTTATATCCAAATGATCATTTTCCATCACTGCATGTAATCACATTGGTATAAATGGTTCCTTGTGAATTGTTGTCGTGTTTTAAATTTTTAGTAATCCTATGTGAAGGAGTTGCTTGAAAAATATCAAACACCATTTCCCAGTGGATGGAACACAGTAAACAGACTATAGTTGCATTCAGTTCAATCAAGCCATGTGGAAAACAGCACGAGTACATCCGAACAGGAGCTATTTAATCCAGGGAGATGGCATACAATGCATGGTGAGATATATAGACTCACATCGCTATACATAGCAGGAATGCATGATGTGGACTCCGGTCTGGTGTTTCGTCACAAGCGCTGCTGATTGGTGTGAGGTGATGGGAGGAAGATAAGCCGGAGCAGCGATGCATTCCGTACGACGATGCTTAGAGTTCTCTCTCTCTCTTCCACTCTCTGTCGTCTCGCTGTGATTGGCCAGTGTACTGCTACTGCTCGACCAATGGCATGCTCTGGAGGCAGACATAAAGGGAAAGAGGCGCATCAATAACGATCAGCGGAGTGAGATGTACTGGACTGGATGCCGCGGTAAATGATGGGGAACATTTTATTGTCCAGTTAAAGGGAAGTGAAAGGCAGGGCTCCAACCTAGCAGTCACAATATTTCACTTTTCAAGCTCAAGTGATTTCTGAAATCAGTACACTGAGTGTGTCTCAAAAAAGATGACAGGAGGGGAAGGATGATGTACAAAGTACACTTTACTTTTTCTTATAAAATGTCTGAATGGATTTTGAGCAGACTCAAGAAGCATGTTCTGTGGTGGGTACACCTGCAGACCTCTCAACTCTCTTGATTTATGCAGGAGATAGACTCCCCCTTTTAACCCCATCTCCCACCAAACAGATTTTTAATTTTACCCCAATTCTCCCGCTAACTCTTTACACACTGAATCCATTCTGAGGGAAAAATAATGACAATTGTTCTTTTCATATTTTCTTTGAGATTTGCTTTATTTATTTTTCTTATTATCCTTAATTTTTCTAAAAGTGTTACTTAGATACAATAGCTATTTTTTAGTGTCTCCTGTACAAAGGTGATGGAGAAAAACAAATATTACGATTGTTCAATTTAATTGTACGATTGTGCACAGATTCAACATAAAGGGTTTACAAAAAATATATTGCTTCAGTAACCTACAATTCATGCATAGTACAAACTAGTTATGTTGGGTACTTTGGTGAAGCCTACAGACCCTACTTTTCAACACAATTTATTTAATTTCATTTAGTGGTATCAATCTTGAGATATGACAAATTCTCTACAATTCATGCAAAATTACTGGTGTGTGAGTAATCTCTTGTACTTCACATGTAAATGATTTTGTACATTCCTTGCACTATATTTTCAACAAAGAAATAACTATTCAAAATTGTAAAAATAATTATGAAATTGATTCAGTGATCTTAGCAAAGATATTTCAAGCATTCTACAGTTTGAGCACTATACTTTATTATTTCTACTTAAAAAATGGAGAAATTACATTACCAAAGTAATTGAAATTGAACACAAATGTGCAGTTGAATGTGAAAATAGTGTATAGGTATGGTAGTCATGGTAATGGCCTGAGTTTACTAAAGGAAAGTAGGTTACTTTTGAATAGCATAAGACACTCAATCATGATTATTTTATCAATATTGAATGTTTCTGTGAATTCTTTCCTTAATGTTTTTGTGAATCAGGGTGTTTAATTTGATTCACAGTTGGCATTTTATTAAGGGTTGATTTAAATCACACTTTTAAATCATATTTCAAATTGTGATTTACATCAATAAATCAATTTGCTTGATTTAGATTACATATTTTCAAAAGAAATCATGAATAAAATCAGTGATTTTAATCCCCAAATCCATGATTTGATTGGATTTGTATTGTACATGTAGGTTACTGTGTTATTGCGCAGTGACTTGGGAGAAGTCAGAAATGCCTTAGAAACACAATCAGCCGAAACATATACCAATACATACACTGGCTAGAGCAGAGCGTGTATTCAGACTGGAGGGATTTGTTTTGAATCTTACTTTCAGGAGAAGAAATCAAGTATTAATTTACCAGTTTACCAGTATTGAATCAATCTCCGGCCCTGATGGAAATTGATCCCTTAAAAAGCTATACACAACACGTATCACAGTACAGCACAATTGTACATGAAAAAAAAATATGTATGACTATCAAATTTTCAAAGCAGAAACTTTAAACAGTAATTCTGGGAGAATTTTGTCTAAAACTTGAGGAGTCCTTCCAATGTTGACATTTCCCTTTAATGCCAAGTTTGCCCAGTGATACCAAACAATAGCACAGATGCAATTCTGACTGACCACAATAAATTCTTCAACACTCTTCATTGATGCAAGTAAATGAAATATGATATTTATGGTATCAAAAAGGATAATTGTTCTGCTTTAACCCATAGTAAATGATTAGATTTTGATAAAACACACATTCTCCGTAACCCCCAGCTCAAGATATCTCTTACTTAGTCTCCAACGGGTTAAGTGAAATAATATTTACATTACATCCGAGTTTAACCAATTACTTCCACGAATCCTTTCAATCACATGAGAATTAAGAAGACAATCTGCAAAGTGGTATAGAAAGAATAAACATTTACAAACAGTATACACAGGTGTGGTTAGAACATTGATTGATAATTCTAAGAGTTACTGTTCGGAAGAAATAGAGTTTCAGAGAAAAGCGTAATTGAAAAGTGTGGTTTAGTACTGTAGTTTTTGAGAGTATATTCGGCGGCAAGGGTCCAGAGATCTTATTTGCTACCTGCACTTGTCAGAACTAGCGCTAATTTTCCCGGAATGTATCTAGTTGAAATCCGTGTTTGTGATTAAAACAATTGCTCTGATCTTGATCATGGCACTTGGTTATCATTATGATGTATGTTTTGGATAGTAACTTGCAATGATTTACTAAATAATGTTTATAATAAGAATAAACATAGGGATACTGCTTGTACATTTAAGTCCTAAATGTTATAGGCAGTCATCAAACTTTTTGTCCTTTTTGATGTGCACATTTTGAAATTTACTATACAACTATTGTGAGTTGGGTGTAATAATAATGTGAATAAAGGTAACACACACACAGACAGTCAGAAAGACATACCAGACACTGACACAAAAACATAGATGGACAAAATAAGAAATCATGGTTTAGAATAAAAGACTTATCTAGTTGTCAAATACTAAATTAATTGAAAACAATAACACTGAAGTATACACTACAATTTGTTTCTGGTCTGAAACTGAGACAGAATCAAAATCTCAAAACTTCTAATTTCTTTCATTCAACTTCTTTGCCTGAGCAAAACACACAAGTTTCAAAAATGTTGATGGCTGTTTAATGATTAACAGGCATTTAACAGCTGCCACTGTACTGAAATCCACAAGGGACTTGTAAACACATGGGAATGTGAAAGCAACATGAAACAGGTGACAAATGGAATACCTCAACATACCAGCACTGTTCTACGGGGTTAAAATCAACCAGTTCCAATTATCTACTCAAATTCTTCTCTCCTAATGGAGCTTCGCTTCATTTCATTTCATTTCATTTCATTTCATTTCATTTCATTTCATTTCATTTCATTTCATTTCATTTCATTTCATTTCATTTCATTTCCTTTCATTTCATTTCCTTATTTTTTTAACCTAAAATCAAGATCTCCTGATTGTACCATTTTTCTGAGACACATTGCATGCTGATATATTATAAAGTACATGTACAGAGATCACCATCTTGTAATACTTTGTGCTACAGTACTAGTGATTGATACCATGTACATAACAAACAAAATTTAATTCAAAAAATATGAAAATGAAAATATATTAATTACATCAACTTGTAATTGCAGGTTCCACGTTGAGAACAAATTATGCAGTATTAAAACAAATATTTTCGTTTTCAATTTCATTAATTTAATTAGTGGTCAATTTCATTAACTTAATTAGTGGTCTTTCATGTATTAACCTGTGCAGGACTGGTCATGATATACTCCTCCTTAGGTCTATGGGAAATGTGGGTTATTGTAAATCAAGCCATCTTCAATGGGTTAAATTTGATTTTCAGTGAAATCACGATAATGCATTTCTGAATTTCATCCCTGTGTTGAAAGAGGAATACTCTTTATTTCATGATGCTCACAATCAAATCATCAAATTAAAAACAAATATGTGGCTCTACTTGCTTTTATAATAGCCTTTACAAATATGTTTGAAATATTAAAGGAAATGCAGAACAAACATTTATACCATCTTTAAAATTATACCATATTTACATGCTTTTTTTCTGAAACATGAGCAAAATATTCATCCCTAACATTAACAAGGGCCAAAATAGCTACATGTAGTCCAATTCTAGGTCAGACACTATAAAATGCTATAATAAAATTTCAAATTGAAATGAAAAATATCAAATGTAAACCTACTAAGTTAAAAGGTGACTTTTTAGGTTGAAGGCCATGCAGTGACATGATTAGGAAAGATAAAAAAGGCAAAAGAACCAAATAGCTGAAACATACCAATGTAGAGACCAACTGGAATGTATCTATTGGATGGAAGGATTTGTCTTGAAGCTGTTTATTTGAGGATAAACAATCATGCATTTACTACTATTGAGCTAATCTGGTGCCTTGATATAAATCAATTCCATACAAACAAAGCTAGACAACAAATTCACCTGCCACAAAGAGTAATGATGGTGATTATTTATAGGACATGCACTACACATTTGATCATGAAATTTTGACAGCAGAAGCCTTGAACAGTGTACTTGATTCTACAGTAGCTTTATTCCAATGTAGCCTTCTTCCAATCCTGTTATTTCTCTTTAACACCACCTTTAAACAAAACAGAAATCAAAATTTATATAGTTTGCCTATTTCTTTAATATACATGTATTTGGCATTTATTTGGAAGGTACACATACTACTTGTGATGCAATTTAGCCCCAACAACACTTTTGCAGAGAAACAATATAGTGCAAGCAACATATAAAGGGTGAATATGATTGCACGTAGTCCTCAACTTGGGGTAAACCCATTCTGAAATCAAGTAAACTAGGCAAGGATTCTGCTGTGAAAATTTCATAATCAAATGCCGACTCATTTTAAAAGACTACCATCAGTATCTGCTGACACTGGCAAATTTGTTGTGTAACTTTTTATGAGATCAATTTCTATCAAGGCACAAGAGTAATTCAATAATCATATTCACACTTGATTTTCCATTTAAATTCAAGACAAATCCTTCCAGCCAAGATATACACTCCAGGTAGTGTATGCATTGGTATACATCCAAACTTATTTGCTACTTGAGGCATCTTCAAGTGTTCCCAATTATGTCATTAGCCTTTAAAGGGCAGTGACATGATCGGAGAAATAATAAGGCAATTCGTGCTGCGCGCAGACCCGATGGGGTATGCCTCCGCTCCCCGCGTCCAATCCAAACTTGAATTACGCTTCATCATAAACTTTGACCGTTCAACTCTGAAATCTTATCTATGCCCGCTTACATACTTCACCCAAATTAGCATGCATATCCGATAACGCGTTCCTCAAGTATCGTTGTAAACCTTTACAATAATGGGTACCTCAGTAGATCTTATGACCTTTGACCCTTAAACACCAAGAATATGATCAGTTCAATTGGTACCCTTATACGCTACCTTACTTCAGCGCCAGTTACATCAATGTCCGATAAGCCGTTCTCGAATGTTACGTGGTAAAGACACCAAAGTATAAGGCTTGTGACCTTCAACCTTTGACCATGTTAACCCTGAATCTGATTGTTTCATTGGTACCTTTAATACATACTTCACGACCAAGTAAGAAAAAAATCAAAATCGGACCAGCCCATTCTTAAGTTAACATGTAATGTAGCGCCAAATCAGACATCTATCAGCCTCGTGACCTTTGACCTGACGCATTCGAACTCCAATGCTATTCAGTTCATGTGTGCGTATAATACATACTTTCACCAAGTTCATTCAAATCCGAAGCATGCCTTTTCTGAAGTTATTGTGGTAAAGAGCCAAACTATTCAAAAGAATACATGTTTTAGGCCCTGTGACCTTTTGACCTCTTGACCTTTCAACCGCCAAAATCTAATCAGTTTCATTGTTGCATCATAATACATACTCACCCATGTTACATGCAAATCCCAACTGCCATTTACCAAATTATTCGGCGGTAAGAGCACCAAAGCCAGACATATTTTAGGCCGCGGTGACGCTTATGACCTCTTGACCTTTTGACGACCCGCCAAATCTAAATCAGTTCAATTGTTGCTTCTATAATACAAACTTCACACCAAAGTTACATCAAAAATCCTGACAGGCGTTCACAAGTTATCACGTAACGAGCCAAAATCAGACTATATTTTAGGCCCACTGACTCTTTGACCTTTGACCCCCCAATCTAATCAGTTCATTGTTGCTTCATAATCAGTACTTCACCCAAGTTACATCAAAATCCGACCGCCATTCAACAAATTTCGCGGTAACAAAGCCCAGACAAGTTCAGACACATATTTTAGGCCTGGTGACTTTTGACCTTTGGACCTTTCAAACCGCCAAAATCTAATCAGTTCATTGTTGCTTCATATACATACTTCAACCAAAGTAACATGCAAATCTGACAGGCCGTTCACAGTTATCGCGGTAACGAGCCAAATCAGACATACATGTATTTTAGGCCTGTGACCTTTGACGCTTTGATCCTTTCACCTCCAATATCTAATCAGTTCATTGTTGCCGGCCCTAGTACATACTTCGGTCCCTAAGTTACATCAACATCCGATCAGGCGGTTCTTAAGTATGCGGTAACGAGATTCCGGTAAGTCGGACCGCGGAAAAGCGGACGACGGACGGACGGACGGACGGGACGACGCACGGACGAGCAACCCGAAAACATAATGCCTCCGCAACTTCGTTGCGGAGGCATAAAAAGCCTCTCAAACCAAACTGGTAGAAAGATATATCAATGGACACACCAGCTGGAGTGTATCTCCTGGCTGGAAGGATTTACCTTGAATTTGATTGCCTAAGCCAAATCAAGCATGAACATACTAGCATTTTGGTTCTCTCTAGCCCTGATAGAAATAAACTCCATAGAAAGCTACACAACAGATCTGTCTGTTACAAGGCATACTGATGGAAGTTATTTAAAAATGAGTCAACTTTTGACTACCAATATTTCACAGTATAATCCTTGCATAGCTTGATTCCAGAATAGTTTCACCCCAAGTTGAGGACTACCTCCAATCATGTCATTAGCCTTTAAGAGTTAATTACTGCAATCTATGTGGGATATCGCATGCACAGAATATTTGAAGACCTGGTAATCGGGGCCAGCATCACCCGTGGCGTTGATGTCGCAGCAATCTCCGTCGCGGATACATTTTATTTCTCTGACGTGCGTCGTTGTCACTTCCGATTACAGGCCTCTTAATTTCTTTCACACAAATCTCTAGTCTCATATCTAGACTCATATTCAACTTCTAATTTTTCCCTTTTTTTTTGCTTTTCTCATTTTTTAAATGATTGCAGTTCATCTTTTAAAATGATTGCAATTCATTATTTAAAATGAACGCAGCACGTCATTTCTGATAATAAGCCACTTAATTTCTTTCACACATATCTCTCGTTCCATATTTCCAAAATTGTAATCCCCCCCCCCCCACCTTTTTCAGTTTTTTCCATTTCATTGCAGCAAGTTACTTAATACAGGTCAATTAACTTTTTTTCACACATGTCTCACATCCAAACACTTGTAATTTCTTTCCTTTGTTTTTTTTTTCTCGTGTTTTCTCCATTATCAGTGTAAGTGATTGCAGCATGATACTTCTAATTATAGGCCACCTTATTTCTTTCACTGTATGTCTTTAGTTTTTCTCCTTTACTTTTAGGGCTTTTTTTCCTTTTCTCATTTTCTTTTGAATGAATACATTATGTTACTTTTGATAACAGGCCTCTTAACCTCTTGCCTCCGAGATTCTGAAAATCCCATAGAGTTAACACAGGGCACATCTGGTTCCCGTAGCCAATGGGGTAATTTCTTTCACACAAATCTCTAGTCTCATATCCAGTCACTGATCTGGTAATTTTTCCCCCTTTTTATTTTACTTGTTTCCATAATTTCTGTAAGATTGCAGCATGTCAATTCTAAATACAGGCCTCTTAAATTATTTTTCACATAAATCCATAGTCTCATATACAGACACTCAGCTTGTATTTTTGCCCACTTAAAAGAAAGTTATGCAATGCATAATATATGTCTCACCTGTAACACTTAGAAAGAATGCATTTCAAAATAATGGCATTTCAAACTTTCAGACTTTTTTTTTGGGGGGGGGGTTCATTTTTCATTTATTTTGAATAAATTTGCATTTTATTAGCATAACTAATAAATTTCAAAATTCTGGGTGGAAATTTAAAAGCCCCACCAAGCCCTATAATCAAATAAAACAAACAAAATCAAAATCCACCAAAAAATAAAGTAGCATTTTTTGTGATTTGGAATAAATTTGCATCTAGAAAGTATAATTGATTTCACAATTCTGTGAGGAAATTTGAAAGACCCGTAAAAGCCCTTTCAAATACAAACAATTTAAATATTTAACTTTGCTTTTCCTGATCATATCACTGCTTACTTTAACCCGTTGGAGACTAAGTACGAGTTAACTCGTGTTGGGGTCTATGGAAAATGCGTGTTATAGGGAAATCAAATCATCTCCAATGGGTTAAAAAGATCGTACAAAAATCCAGTTTCAATTGTCCAAGTACAAGTGCAGCAGAACTTGAAACTTTCATTTTTGCTAATCCAGTTGGAATATTCAAGGGTGTACAGTTCGGCCTCGGTTATACGGCCATCGATTATACGGAGATCTCTGTTATCGGGACAATGGACTTATCAGTCATTGCCTGTAATTGATACACCTTTATCAGAAGTATACACAGAACCAGCTAGCTATCAGGGATCAATAAATAAAGTATCACTTCTGGGAGGTCTGTTGCAATTTGTGCATGGTCTTTGGGTTGTTTATACAACAACTTTATGGCATGTATACCTCCCCCCTATACTGTGTTTGTACATTATCTCTCTTATCCGGCCATATCACTTATCCGGATGGCTGCTGGTCCCAACGTGGCCGGTTAATCGAGTTCGAACTGTATGTACTTTTTCTTTTTTTTCAAATCAGACAAACTAGAACTATCACTGAAGGTAATACCCAAAACCCATCAAAATGGACATATGTGCCATCACCATGGCAACACAGTCTCCTGACATATTCAAAAATGTGTCATTGCACATCTTCATCCTAACACCAATTGATATGTGCAGTGTGAAGTTTCACGAGCATTGCTCAAAAACTGAGGAATCAGATTTGCAATAGACCGGTCACTCACTACTAGACCTCATCGCAAAGACAGTAGTAGCATGGGGAATCTGTAGCTCACATTTTTAAACTTGAAATAATAATTGTTATACAATGCCTTTAAGTATCACACTTTAATGCATAAATCCACACACTCACAGTCGTGATGTCGCATGTCGAGGGTCTCCGGAAGGAGCGGAATGGTCACAAACCGAATCTTGGCGAGGTATCGGGTTGCCCAGATGGGCAATCAGATACGGCTGCCATCTTCAATGACCGCATTTCACACTGTTTAAACGGGAAAGATCCGTGCCTTTCTTTCTCGCTATTTATGTTGGCACGATCAAGCACGTGTCGACCTGTCTTTTTGTTGTCAAGCTGGGGTTTTCTCCATCTAGTATAATTCCTCATGCACCTGGCAGAAAGTCGTTAGCAAATGCTCTAAGCGAAAGGGCATTAACAGTAAATTGCTTGTCACGTGAAAATCGTTGGCTTATTTCACATGAAATCAAAGTATTGTCATCATCCTTCTGTCAGTATGTTAGGCAGAAATATGGAATAAGTTTTTTTTTTTGAGGCAATTTAGAGTTAACGCCCTTTTGCTTAGAGTGTTTGCTAACAACTTTCTGCAAGATGCTTGCCGAATTAGTCATTAGTGTCGTAATAAAATTGACGACTTTGGAACTGCATGGTTACTGGAGTTGATTCTTCATTAGAAAAATTCACATCATAGCTACATATAGCTGGACTGGCTTGTTTAGGTTCAATAAATCTAATTATGGCTATGATCTCTATCAAAAGTTACATGAAATGTATCAAAAAAACACAGATGGACAGAAGTCAACCATCCACTGAAACACATACACAAACACCTACAATATACATGTATACACAAAACACATGTGCACACACACGCACAACACAGCATTCCAAAAGGAAAAACAAAAAACATACTCTCCAGTGAGATAGCATGTTATTGTTTGGATCCCCCTCCATATATCATACCCATAAATAATAGATAGGCCCCGCAAGGTAACCAAACCCGCTAATGATAATTAAGTTTCGACAAGGCCATATGCAGAATTTTTTTTTTTGGGGGGGGGGTGGCAAACACATATTTGGATTTCTTGGCAATTTTCAATTTAAAAAGTGAGAAAAGGACTCCGAGGGTTTGGACAATTCTGGGGGAGGGGAACAACTGCCCCGTGTACATGTACACATGTACATCTATGGCCATGATTTTCAATGAGTGAAAGGAGTCTGAAAGTCATTGATGTATACATACACATAATATTATATATCTGGTGCAATGAGTGAACTCAGTGACATAGCAATGGGGGTGGGGCTACTGGAACTGGACCCCCCCCCCATTTTGAAGACACTGTATATATCTTTTTTTAAAATAAATGTTGAGAAATATGATGGTAATGATGGTACTTACATTACTCTAAGCAACAACCTGTAAAGACTAATTAAATCCAAACAAATATTAAACCTATGGAAAATGTTTTATAATAAAAATAGTGATTCCTCATATAACGCACATTCCACCAATAAAAGATGCTCATGGCGCATTACATAGTTACTACAAATCAAAACAAAACAAGACAAGTAGGAAAAAGTAGGAAAATAAGGATTTTAAGGGGAAAAATATGAAAATTAGGATCTTCACAAAAAAGTATGAAAAGGTAGGAAAATAGGACCAGCAGAAAGTCTGCAAAGTTGGAGACTCACCACCACCCCCCCCCTCCACTTTCACAGGATCCTGGATACCTCATTAATTGGACAGGAATAACCTTGGTTTTGTTTTGGGTCATGGTGATACCGTGACAAATAACGATCGAAGGTGATAGCTCTATTTGATCATTAATGACGTCCATAGTGATTAAAGATGCATGGTCAAGGTGTACTTGTCAGTTCATCCACAGAAATTAATCATCATCATTACATGTATATATCATTATATTGTAGGTCATTTATTTCGCGACAGGTGGCTCACAGTAATCGATCTGAGTGACAACTATTACAATATGTTGGTTTATTGATCGTTTGTATGCAGGCCGACTGATCTTTTTACAGAATTGGGAAAGGATGTGTAAGGAAAGTGTTTGGATACTGCTGTGTACATGAACATGTATGTCGTCGTACTATATTGTGTATTGGGTGTGATGCTATATTATTATTAATCATTACTATTATCATAGCAGAAATAGTAGTAGTAGGAGTAGTAGTAATAGTAGTATAGTATCATTATTATTGTTATCATTAGTATCATTATTATCATCATCATCTTCATTATTATCATCATTATTATTACTATTATCATCATTATTGTTATTGTTGTCGTTATTGTGAATTTATTTATTTATTGTCATAAATACAGATATACATGTACTGTATACCGATATTGTGCTGGACTTTGGTCTAGAATTTATCAAAAACCATACATCATAAATGCAACAGTTTATGAAACCATACTTGTCATTCATTGTCATGGTGCCTATGTTGCAAACTGTTACCTAGTCGCCCGGGGGGGTCCAGTCAAACATAATGCTGTACACATGCGTGACCAAATCATTTCCAGACACCCCCTAAACAAGTTTTTCTCTCTGTGCAAAATACCCCCTAAACGAGTTTTTCGCGTGCTTCATTTACACATTTTAGCCTCCAAACATACCCTAAATACGTTTGACTATAGTCTTTCAAAAAAAGCTTCGGGGAAAAAAATCCCTAAAATGC
>JZLH01S0170098.1:29638-47037 GCA_001188425.1 Eucidaris tribuloides | reverse complement strand
AAATTCAACATATTCCATGTCAGCGTTATGATCGTGTATATATGTATACATTGGAAATTGGGTTTAGTGTGTGTGTAAGTTTGATTTTTCAAAATCTCGTACGTTTAGGATAATTTAGGTGTGTGTATGATAGTTTGACATCTTCAACATACTTGGAGACTGTATGCTCTTGAACATATTAATTGTCGCTGGTCAACTTGGGGGCGCTTGATCCCCCCCCCAATGAATGTTGATCATAGCTACAGGGAGGCTATGTTCCAACCCAATGATTTGGTTATTTCGTTTCTGACCCCCCCCCCTCCCCTATCTCTACTGTTGTCAGTAGTGTCCTTGCATGTCTGATTACTGGGTGGTATTGCTAATGTGTTGTTATGCGCTGCGCGTGTGTACGGTATGTGTATGCGTGTGTGTATGCGGTGCGTGTTGTGTGTGATGTGTTTGTTGTGTTGTGTGTGTTGTGTTTGTGTGTTGGTGTGTGTGTGTGTTGTTGTGTGTGTGTATGTGTGTGTTGTTTGTGTGTGTATTATATGGTGTGAGTGTGTGTAATATTCGCTTTTTTTTATATTTTTTTTGTAGTGTAATTATATCCTTTCTAAATTTATTCTAATATCGACTATTCTTTTTCTTTTTTAAGGACCGACTAGATTTACCAATAGCATGCACACTCCTCTTTCATTGCCAAAAGCGGACCTATCACGTGTCTTCTAACACAGGTGCATTAAGCCAAGGGGACGTGGTCTTCTGACATAGATATTCATACTCCTGTTTCCACACCTTCATTTTTCGTTGGTTCGCTTGGACGTGTTCAGGAAGAGATATTGAAATCACTTTTCTGTATGTATGTATGTTAGTTGTAGTATGTGTATTTACGCACTCATTTGTTAAAGTTTCGTTAAATAACTGTCATTAAAGTGTTGTTCATTCAAACCAAAACTTGGTAACAATGATCAGTGGGTGGGACTAGGGTAATTGGCCTCGTCAAAGGTCATCGCAGGTCATCTGGGTCATTAGAGGTCAATTGTCATAGGAATGTACTAGGCACCGAAAATTGTCGAAGAACCACTAACTGATGCAAACAATCCAGGTCAAAGGTCATGCAGGGGTCCATCTGGCGTATCTAAGGTCATTTGTACATAGGAATGTGCTAGGACACCTTACTTGCGTCCGAAGAACCTGACCGTGAATGCAACAATGACCAGGTCAAAGGGTTCATGCTAGGGCGTCAGCAGGGAGCTTCTAAAGGTCAGTGTCTGGAAGTGCTAGGACCACCTAACTTCGTCGAGAACCACTGCTCTGAGCCAGAACATGCCCTAGCGTCAAAGGTCATGCCGGAGTCATCAGGGGTCATCTATGGGTCACTTTCCATCGGGATGGTCCTAGGACCACCAAATTGGCAGAGACCACTGCCGAACGCAAAAACATTTCGAGGTCAAGTAGTTCTACTGAACAAATTTTATTGTATAGTTTTATGGCTTTCCCCCCCCCAGATTTTGCTGAAAACTGCAATTAAGGTGATGCCTTCTTTTCTGCGTTAAACAGGGCAGAGATTGTTGGTCGGGAACCACTTGTTTTTGTTTAGACTTACAGATATACATACCAGCTGAGAATCAAGAACTACAAGCACGTAGAGCCGAGACCTATCAATCGAGCAAAGAGACAAAAGATGGCTTTATGTTACGAAATTTCACACGTGTTCTTTATCGTTCGCCCCGACCGACCATGGCCTATCAGTCATCTTCAACCTCGTCACAAGACCGTACGACTCCGTCATCATTTACGATGGCCACCTCAATTTTACTGCAACCTACACAGAAGAGGATGACACGTTTGGTAGAATCATGATTTGAAAAGGTGGCTCTAGTTGTGTGGGGTGAATGCGGATGGTCATCAATTTTACCTTGGGTTCAAAAACCCAGACCTGAGGACTCCTACCCCGCGTTCGCGCTTCTGGAACTTCACTAGCGTATATGCGTTCATAATCATTCACGACGAACAAAGTTACGTTCAGTTTTCGTGTCGTGGTAGTTGTTTTCATGTACGAAAGGAGCGTTCAGGCAAAGTCGTTACTTTAATTAAGCTGTTACGACTAAACATGGTTTATTTTTGCACAAGTCTGCACGTGTAAATTCAGACGGATCTAGAAGCATCAGATCGTCTCGATCACAAGTTAGTGACATAGATTGGAACCTCGAAACTTCCGCAAGACCAATGAAGTTGAATATATACAAACTATACACTAGTAGGAGTGGATCTCCACCTGGAGGGATTTTGTCTGTAATTTGTTTTCTTAAGGAGTGCATTCGTTTGCATGCCTAAAAATTAACCATTGTGTCAATACATGACATTTAGAAAACAATGCCATCTGGGAACCCGAAATTATAGAGCTAGAACTCAGTTTTATAGAATATATTGCCGGTACGTTTGACTCAGGATTTGATTTTTTTTTTCTCGCGGAAAACAATTCGTACATTAGATGTAACACTAAATCGCTATTGTTTTTCTGTTGCATTTTTCAATTTCTAGCAATCACTGACCCCAGATTTTCACGACATATTACCTCTTCAATAGCTAAGGGCGATGTCCCTTTTCCTGGTCTGCGGAGATTTTGAATGATTGGATCGACTGCCTTTAAGGAGAATCAAGTCACATAGATTAGCTTAATTTTATCGGTGGACGATAAAATAGAATCATAAGGCCACACAGCAGGTTTTCTGTAGAGTAATTATTGACGATTGTTTTTCTTTAGATGAAGTCAACGTTTGATCCAGTTTTCACAGGAGAATCCTAGCATAGTGTACTTGATTTAGAGTAGTGTCAGTCAGTCCAAGTTGAGCTACCACAATCATGTCATTTACCTTTAAATTTCTAACTCAGAACTCTTTATTATTCGTGGTGTAGTATCTTAACAAATAATGCATCCCGACATGGTACCAGGATATATCTTGGGCGGGGGGAGGGGGCGGTTGGCGGAAACTTTTCGCTGCCAATGATTTTTCGCGCGCCAAATTAGTAGTCGAAATCACTCAGCAATTTTAAGGAGCGAATTTCGGAAACACTAATCCCTGTGTATGTTCTTATTTTGAAAATACAGGGGCCATTCCCCTTTGACCCCCCCCCCTTGATTAGTGCCCCTATACATCAACAAGCATAACATACTTAATTCAGTCTGTTCAAATTCGGCAACACAGTTATCCCAATTTCATTTAAGTACGATCTGTCCTTCTCTACCTAAAATTGACTGATATAATTATCCTGTTGAATCGCGCGTAACAATTAGCTGTTATCGTTAGACTAAATTCGATTGTATTTTGTTATATTTTATGATTGTAAAAATGTAAGTCGCGGGTTGTAGGTAGCCGCCATTCTTCTGAGCACCAATAACAATAATCATGGGTTTCTTTCCTCGCGGTCATTGATTTCATTTCATAATATTAAGTGTCAGATACCAAAAGGATCGTTTAAATAGATCAATAAATACATCATAATTTACATGTACCAATTACGTTTCAAACAGCTTCCTTAAAGCAGAACCAGTGACCGCCCGGGATTTTTTTTTAATGGAGGAGGGGCAAATGAGGGCCAAGAAATGGGGGGGGGGAGGCGGACAGCATTTCGGTTCGCAAATCGAATATGAGCTGCGGGGGTGGGGACATTTCCCAATTAAGCAGGGGCACAAACCCTACGCAGTTTGCACTTTGATATTTTTCTAAACAGTTGAGCTTAAAAATAGTGATGAGGTAAATTCGAATAAGATTTCGAGCATTTTTTTATGATCACAGCAATCGATGAGCTTATCCACTTAATGAGTAGGCCCTATATACCTATTTATTTTTTCAGGGGAGTGGTAACTTTGTCTGAAGGCCTAACATTACCCATCATTGGAGATGGAGGGTTTCCCCCTCCCAGGATGGAAAAACTTTGATTTTCACTTCAAAAATTAATTCTTGCCCTTATGTTACTGACAATGAATCAGGAGTGGTGATTTCATGTGACGAGTTGGGCGGGGGGGGGGACGCCCCAATTATATTCTGAAAAGTTGGAAATTGTAACTTTTAATCCCTCACCAGATTATCAAAGATTAATCTTATTTTTAATTTATCCTTTGATGGTTTCGATTATAATCTTCAAAAATTTCTATCAAATTCAAATTTAAATTTTAAATCACGGGGGCTACCCCCCCCGAAAATATGTATTTCATTGACTTAATTCGTATTTTTTGCTATTAATGGACTGTCTCTCAAGTTATCTATAGACAATGTAGCGAGAAGGATTGATGGATCCCACGCATGCGAACTTGTGATAAACAAGCGTCTACGATGAAACCCTGTGATGTATAAATGTTTTACTATAAAAAAAATGTGTCTTAACAGGGAAATTCAGAGGTGATATTGATGTCTTATTGTGAGGTGAGTTTAAATGATCGAATTGATGAGCCTAAACGTCATAGTGAGGTGTCTGGAGGCTGTGAAATTTTCATTTCCACAGTCAAAAAGTTACAGTTTTCAAAGTATAAAACACGGGATTTACTTTTTTGAAATTTTTCCCCCCCCCCCTTGCTACAAATTTCGGGCGGAATAAAAATGGTTTGATTGTCGTCGCCCTGACCACCGCTTGTCGCGATGTTTGGCTTGTAATTTTTCAGGTAAAAACAAAAAAATCAAAAATTGCCAGGCCAAAATGTTTGCGTCGTCGTCGCCCCTTTCCCCGCTTGTCTCATTTTTGACCCCTCCTATATTTGTACGTGCACGCCACTGACGTAAAGATGTCCAATTACGTACTAAATAGCGTGGTTTATTACCAGTATGTATATTTTCATAAGACATTAACGAATTGCATGGCCTAACCAATGATATTATTTCATATGTTACGTTAGATGGTAAATATAGCATTTGTATTTAGGTGTACCGTGTCATCTGACAACATATTTCTGTTCTTCTTCATTACAATACATTTGTAACTTCGATAGCATTTTATAGATCGGGTATTAGTTTTGCCACATTGTTTCAATGTTTTGTTGTTGCTTGATTAGAGGTTTTATACTATACAAAGCTCACTGATAAAATCACATTATGATAAACATCGTCTTGCGTTATTTGTTGTACAAGGATGAGTAGGGTAACAGACAGTTTACATGCCCTGCTTTTACGTGTATTATTCTATCTTGTTTAGGTTTTATGTAATTTTTAGCACTGCCAAACTGATGCATATATCATAAAAAAGTTAGATTTATGTGGATTAGCACTAACTGTTGAGATACACGATACATTATTCTGTTTGGTGTTCAGATAGGAGTACATGCAAAGTATGCATACTTTAGTTTTATTCTGGTATATATATATCGTAATATAATGGCAGATCAACGTAGTTCCTGCCCCCCCCCATACAAGGGGATAACTGATTTTGTGTTTCAAAATAAGAGAACGTGTTTCTTAGCACTGAATACTTATTTAGCTGTTTTTGTTTTCAGTAAATATCCAAATGTTATTTCAAAGGTCTTTCAATTGCATATAACAATTTCCTGCAATCAGATTTTCGTGTCATTGTCAATTATTTATCAATATGAGAAAGGTGTGTAATGGTCTGGAAGCCGACGTTGAGGGCACATGGCTTTGCATAACTGTTTATATTAATGAAATCCTTTGCCATTACTATTCTGACAAAGGTTTGTCTTTAGCAACCTGACATTGTGGCTGGAGGCTTGACATATTGCAATTTGTGCATTTTGTTATTTAATTATTCATAAAACAGTGAGAAAATAACTTCTGCACTAGGTTTCAAGAGAAACATCAAAATTTGATACACTATGAATAGTCTATTGGCGATATTCATATTTGGCTGAGATGACGTAAAATCATCTAAAGAAATTATTTTGAAAAAAGTATGTAGGCTACCGTATCAAATCTATCACTTATGGGTAGGGGCATAATTGATTTGATTATTAGGCATGCACTGCCCACCCACCGTGCATAATGGATAACTGGATTTTGGTGTATTTAGGTATTGAGAAAACTATTTGTTTAAAGCCTTTAATTTACTATTCAGTGTTTTTGTTTACAGTCTCGTATCAAGTGATTTCAAGGGTCTTTCAAGTCATTATGTCTTTCTGAATCTTGATTTTTCGTCAAATTGTATAAAGTTATGCCTTTTTTGGCGTGGGTGGCCCCAAATTTGATATTAGAATGTTTACTAAATGCAATACATCACAAAATTTTTGTTACAGTTGGTTTCACGATTGCATTTTTCTTTTTCAGATATCAGATCTTGAAAGGGAATAGTTGACTGGTGTTGTAGGGAACAATTATTCCTTTACCATTAAACTAATATTATAAATACGATGTTTTATATAGACGATATGCCGTGCTCTCTATGCGCTTACAAATCGAAATCATAATGCATTTCAAAATTATTAATCTTTACTTTGACCGTTTTACATCACTTTACAAGCTTTAAGTCTTTAACATTGAACAGAAGAGGTTGTATCATTATTTCACAAATTATAACATTGGGCATATACTTGATTTTGTCTGGTAACTAACAACTAAACAATATCATGAAAGACTTTTAGAAACCTCTTCTAAAATTTCGTAACCTCCAATTTCTCACAGTTCTTCTTTCTAAATTTTGTGCTGCAGAAATGCAAAATTGCTTTTCGTTTTCTTCTTTTCTTCTTTTTTTTTATTTTTTTTTACATTGTTAATTGTTTGTGTGGCAAATCAGACCACATTTGACTGACAAAAAAGTGTTAAATATTGTCAGGGGAATGAATTTGAAACATGACATGTCTGTTCATGGAATAATGTATTTCAGTTTTGACTTAAACCCTGTATCTTTTCATTTTTGTTGAAAAAAACGATTTATGGCCTATTTTGGACGCCAAGGCATTTTGGCATAATAAAATTTTACCTTTGAAATCAAATGTTTGTAATTCACAAAATAGCATATATTATTTTGTGTTTATATTTCATAATTCATATATAATCTTTCCATTGGACACATTTGTATAATTTAGTTGTACTTTACATGTGGTACCTGGGAATTACCCTGTGCTGTGACAATGATACTCAAAGAGTCCCTGTTCAGGTGTGCTCTTTTTGAACACTTAAGATCTTCGGAATGGTAGAAGCTAAATTTCCTCCTTTCATACAAATTATAGCTACAAGCTCACTATATTGTATTTTACTACAAATAATAATAGGAGAAGAAGGCAAAGACGCTAACCCTATTTTGAAAAGTGTTTGTAAAGGTCAGGGCATTTCTGAAAACAATATTTTCAGTAACCAATCAAATTATTGGCCTAAATATCTAATCAATTATGCCCTCATATTGTCTCAATAAGTGATTAGATTACATTTCCAATAGGTAGCCTGCATAGTTTTTTTCTTTTCAAATCATTTTTTTAGAATGGATTCTTATCATTTTGACCCCAAATGAATTAATAGATGATTTGCATTATATATTAGTTGCGATGTTTTCTCTTCTGAAACTAGTGAAGAGTATTTTTTCCACCTTGTTCGTAAGAATTATTTTCATACCAAAAAATGCAATGTGCACTTTATTTTTGGTAGCAGTGTAGATAGCCTCGGAAGAGATCCTTTGTCAGATGAATAGTATGGCATACAATTTGCATTTACTATGAAACTAATCTAAAGCGTAACAATATGCCCAGTCTGGTTTCCGACATTTAGATTTCCCATCTTCATTTGATAGAACTTTTATATTCAGTCAACTGTTTTCAGCAATTAGAGTCTGATATGAAGCAGTGAGTGTCTCGAGGTAAAAAAAAAAAGTCGGGAGTGGTGTATTTTACAGGTCAAAATTGCCTGGTCTGTAACTGAGACTAATTATGCCCTTAGTCATTGCAAAATACACCACACAAATTCCAAAAATATCTAAAACGAGGCATATTTGATTCACTTCGGAATGATTTCGTCACAAATTTTTGGTCTAGAAAGACATTCTTTGTATGAAAACATAAAGTTCATATTTTTCGGTATTTTGACAGTCAATGGTTGTGAACTTGAGCCTTGTCATAATGGTTCCAGTGTACCTACTTGGGCATAGTCGTCTCGTTCTAGATTATGCACGTTTTTGACCTCTACTACACTATGATAGTACACTATTTCATTAGAATGGTTGAAATTTTATGCATACTTTTGTTGGACAAGGTTTGTGGGCTTGCCAGATAGCAGCAATTAATGTAATGCATATTGTCATGTTTGGTGTTGAATGATCATAACAGCTGATGGTTGTTTTGTGGTCGGCTGATGCACTAGTGATTAGTCTGGCTTTGCAGACTGTAAAATAGGCTCGTGAAGTGAACCCTTTTAACAAGCTGATTATGAACAAGGCCATTTATTATATTTTTTTCTACATGTTTAACATGGTGTACTGAGTCCCCCTACACTATGTAATCAATTTTGAAAATGTCAGTTATGCCTTTTGTCATGGGGGGGCAGTTTTGCATGTGTATATTTAAATCCATTTTTGTTTTTGTATTTAGTGTTATGAGGGTTTGTTAATTTATCGTGAAATATATATCAGTGTTCGTAGCCAGGATTTTTCAATGGGCAGGGGGGAGTGGGGGCAGACGGAGATGACTGAAGGAGAGGGTCATATCCCCCCCGCCAAAAAAGAAAACACAACAACAACTAGGCCCTACATTGAAAATTAATTCACGAGTAGTACATAAACCACGTTGTCTAAATTGATTGAGATAATTGTATAATTTTTCGTCATGTCCTCGATCTATTTATAGTGGTTTAATGTGGATGTGGTTTTAAACCACAATTTCGTTTAACGATAAATAAATAACTCAACAATGAGACTGCAGATCTCCAGCAAGGATGGTAATGTCAGTGACTGTCATTGCAGTCAGCAAATGTTCCGGAAGCGTTTCCTCTTTTTCCTGGTCCTGCCAGTTCCACATGGCCGGATTCTATCAACTCACGTCATTTAATGATACAAAATCTTTTTTTGCAAACCACCATAAACACAATAAACAAAACTTCGATACTTGTGTGAAATTTGAAGATTAGAATTTTAAATATAGGCTCAACTTTGCACCTTTTAAGGTGCAGACCAATGTCACGCTGTGAGCACCTTTAAAGTGCAAAAGGTGCAAAGTTGCACCATAGGAAAAAAAACATTCTTCTTCTTTTTCTTGCAATCTGTGTGTTTTTGTGTGTGAATCCCAATTTACGTTCATTCCAGTGCTATTTATAATATTTACATTATAATACACTTTATTAATTAGCATTTAGAAATATTTAAAAACTCGTACAAATATGACCTTACTGGGGCTCGAACCTGCGATTTGGCCAACACTACCCACCTGGCCAACACGCTGGGCGTAAAGGTATGTATTGTCACATAATTATACAGTGTTGAAGCCGAAGGTGCATTATTTTCATCCTTTTAAGGTGCAAACTTTGGACCTATAGGCCGTTTTTCTTAATATATTCAAATTCCATGCATACCTTTTAAACAAAGGTTGTTTTGACAACCTGAAAGCTTGTCTGAGCTTGTCCGACATAGAAAATAGTATGATGTATGCAAGTTACATTTTCCGTATTGAAATTGTAATCATAAAAACAGATGGTAGAAATAGTTGACACCAGGCTTCGGAAGAGAAAACATCTATAAATTTGCATAAATGTGCACCAAAAGTGTGCAAACTTGCAAACATAATGGAGTGGGGCGAGCGCTTAGCCGTGAAAGGTGCAGAATTGCTCGAATACCGCGGCAGAAATTGCTCTGCACCTATTTCCGCAAAGTTACACCTTGTGCGCACCGATATTTTTTTTAGCGTGTATGCTGATTTTCTGATACAGGTCTTGGGAGAAACATTGGACCACAACATTTTCAAAGCAGATATACATGAATGGTGACAGGTCTACTTGATTCTAAGATGGTTTTTATTTTAATTGAGGACTGCACTACTTCTTATGTTGTTATTTTTTGTAAGAAGCCACGCATTTCAATAGAACTTGGTTCAAATTCGTGAAAGATGAAGTGATTAAATTTTGGAGTTATCAACTTAAAATTACACTGGAAGTGAGAAGGCATATTACTTTTAATGGTATTTAGAATTTTTACTCAAGGGTTACTTTACTCCAAAACCTTCAGCACAGCCATGGCAACTCACTCTCGCACTAAAATGTGGTGTTAAGGTTATCGTTAGGCTTAGGGTTAGGGTTATGATTTGGGGTAGGGTTGGGTTAGTGTTAGGGTAAGCGTTATGTTTTGGGGTAAAGTTTGGGTTAGGGTAAGGGTTATGATTTGGGGTAAGGGTTGGGTTAGGCTTAGGGTAAGGGTTATGTTTTGGGGTAAGGGTTGGATTAGGGTAAGGGTTATGATTTGGGGTAAGGGTTGGGTTAGGCTTAGGGTAAGGGTTAGGGTAAGCACTGAGGTACGAGTAAAGTCTCCCCTGAGTGTAAACTGTAATTTTGTACTTACAACATAATTATATTGTCTTTTCCTTATCCCGTCAGTATGAAAATGTGACGACGCTCAGAATATTCTCCTTCTTTTTTGCCATGATTACTACTTCACGTGGTGTTAAATAGTACTGTTTAACTCGCTTATCATAAACTAATTGTCAGATTGAATATACTATCTAAAATGTAATTGTTACTTTCTTTCAGAAGTTGTTCGCTTTCACAGTTGAAGACTGTAAAATAAGAAGTACTGTAGTCACATAATACTACTTTTGAGAAACAAAGGCTCAAAGTTTTCAAATTTGTCTACAGATCACAATTGTTTGAGTCGTACATCTAAACTTGATGAAGTTATTTGACACAATAAAATATAAATATAGGACAAAAACAAACATCACACTTGTCGATTCTAGTAATCAACATTGTGGACTTAAGTACTTCTTCCTCTAAAAACAAGGGTCTGAGAGAAATAAATGCATTTCTCGAATAAATGGATCATGTCAAAAATTATATTTTTGGAATGTCTTCAGTAAATTTGGACGTTTGAAATTTGACCTCATTTGATCTTTGAATAGAAGTGGCCCCATATCTCATCAACAAAGCACAAAATACATATGTTATCGTAATCCTTGTAACCAGTGAAATAATTTGAGATACATTCTGAAGAAACTAGACCAACTTAAAAAATTTGATCCCCGTTGACCCCTCCCCTGACCCCTACTTTAGGGAAAGGGTTAAATTGACCTATTTTTTAAATTACTGGCATGTAACAATTTCAAAACAATCACTAACTCAATTTCGTCAATATATGTGACTTTATACTTCTTCTTATTCTACACCCTTCAATTGGAAATGCTGGATTGAAATATAACAAACAAAACAAGCCAACCAATCCAAACCAAACATTGTATGGGTGAAAATCAGAAAGCGGTTGATGTAGTTGACTCCAGGAAGGAAATAAGGTCATAGTTGCCCTGGCCCACTTCAGGTTTCACCCCAATATTTATTATTCAGGTTAAATCTGATTCAGCTTCTGGATGTGATCCGCAAAGAAAACTTGGGGCGACGATTGAGAGGCCTTTATGAGAAAACAACTTTAGAGTCAATTGCACTGTTTAAGGTTTATCTGTCTAAATTTCATGTTCAAATAGTTATTACTTTTTGAACAATTACCATTGGTACTCATTGTGGTAGGGACATTTGCTGTGTGGCTTTAACAGGTATGGGATCAATTTCTGTCAGGGCACCAGATTATTTCGATTGTTGTAAAATGAATGTGGTTTCTCAACAAGCAACCAGATTGAAGACAAATCTTTTCAGTCGGGGAGATACACTCTAGCTACTGGTGTATATCTTGGTGTATATTTCGACATTTCGGCAATTTGTTCTTACTTCTCCCAATATTTCTTTGTTTATTTCAAGTACTGATTATTACAAATTTTCGGTGCGTAATTTTATTGTAAAACACTAGCTTAATGTCATTAGTCATGTTGGTAAGACATATCGTGAAATCTTGTCTTAAAAACCAAGATAATAGTCATTCATTGAAATATATAAGACTTATTTACTGTCAATATGGGTAAAAACATGTCTTTTTGACAGTTACACTGTAATATAATTATATTACAGACATGGCCAAAAGTTTGGAATATATTTTTCTACCAAATGCAATTTTCAATTATATTAGGAAAAGGTTTCTTGTCCTGAAGTAGAGACAGGGGTGGCACCACAGGGGGGTCAGGGGGTGTGCGGCCATCCCTTATTTTATTATTAAAATTATGGGAATTTTACTGGTTTTTTTTTTCAAAAATATTGTCCCCTCCTATGCTTGTTGATTTTGCTAGTCAAAAAAAAAATGGCGGCACAAAAATGCTTTTAGTCGTATTCAGTCCTCTTCCCCCGCTTGTCAGACGCTATTGGGTTTCCAGTTTGGTTTGTAAGAAAAAAAATTGTTCGGCATTCAAAATTTCCCCGTCGGAGATGGCCCCCCCCCCCTAAAATTTTACCCAGGCGCTGCCCCTGAGGGAAGCTCATTTAAACTTAGTAATAATATGTTCTGCATGGGTAATTTATAATTATTTGTAAGAAATCTTCACACTTTAACACAGCGTTATGCAAAGAAATGACCATATTCCGAACTTTTGTCCAGGACTGTATGTGATATACATGCATTTGTCGAATGTAGTTCAACGTTTTTACAGTTTTATTATTCTAATCGTGTCTATAAAGTAAAAGTTGTACATAATGTACTGTTTCTCTGTTATGGCATGAAATAATAAAAATATTCGTCTTTGTCTTCATGTTAGTGTAAAATTACAAGACGTAATTTTTTCACACCCGTTGTGCACGAAAAAAGAGAACTCAGAAAACAAAACTAGTAACGGGAAAGAAAATAAAGGTATATGAGAAAAAATAGAAATAAAAATGTTTCATCTTGATTCTCGAATAAATATCCTCCCTACTCAAAAGTATTGCAACATACACTAAAACACATTTTGTGTTGAAGGGATGTTTCTATAATGATATCCTAATGAAGATAATTATCGGAAAATGACAACTTATTTGAAAGGAAATCAATGAATATTCTTTCTCATTTTTCTCCAAGGCGGAGAGATCATCTAATGCAGGCGCACCCACGACAGAGGGACTGGAACATAAAAATTAACATTTTTTCGCCTCCTTATAGGGGCGGGGTGTTAATTCATACTAGCATCGTAATTCGGTTTCATATTTCCGTGAAACGATTTTAATGGTTTGGAAAGACTTCCAACAAACAAAAAATGCCAATATGTTCCTCTGACGCGGTCTCAGAAAGAAGACAACACCCCGCGAAGAAGAAAGCGCCTCATATCTTCACAAGACAGTGGTAAGGAGGATAAGGCTGCTCATTAAAGATTATATTCAATGATCTGAAAAGTCGTATGACAGTAAATTTTAGTATGTTGGCAATAGAAAACCGCCTTTAGAATTCAGAAAGAATTTGAAATTATAACTTGAAGAGGTCGTTTCTGAAATATGAGGCGCTATGATACTTTGTGGATAGCGCAGTATAAGAACCCATTGTTATTATTTTTATTATCATTATTTTCCTTACAGCACTGCAATCTTATGAAGATAGGATGCGCTTTCGTCTTGACGGAGTGTTGTCATCTTCTGAGATCGCGTCAGAGGAACTCATAGTCCTTTTTTTTTGTTAGAAGTCTTTTCAAGCCATCAATACCCCTTCACGGCAAATATGAAACCAAATTATGAAGCAAGTGTGAATTGACACCCTACCCATATATAGGGAGGCGAAAATTGTTAAATTATACGTTCCAGCCCCTCCGCCATGAGTGCGCCTGCATTTGATTATCTCTCCGCGTGGGAGAAGAAAGGAGAAATAGTATTCATTGATTTCTTTTGAAATAATTTTTTTATTTTCCAATAATGAACTTCATAAGGACGTCATTACCGAAAGACCACTTCAAATCGAAATGCATGTGTTATAGTGTATGTTGCAATACTTTTGAGTAGGGAGGGTACACTTTAGTGTGTTTCTCGTCAGAGCCAGCATATTCCTCGGAGAGTAGGCATATACTGTATAGCAATTACATTGAAATAGCCAATAATACGGTAGGTGTTTTTTTTCCGGAGAATCTATAAGATGGCTGGCACATCATGGTTTATGTGACTCGTATAAAAGTCCATACATGGAATTTGACTCCAACAAAGTATTCTTGGAAGTTCCTTTACGGGTCCTTGATCCTCCGGATGTGCGCAAACTATAATACCTTCCTTAATTTCCGCGCGGATATTGTTTTTTGTTGTTGTAACACTATTTTCCTTTTTTTCTGATCGCTTCGATAGTGAAACTTGGCGCTGTATTTCCAATGCATTATTTGGGACTTTCCCTAACATTGTCCCTTATTCCCCCCCCCCCTCCCCTTTCCCCCTTTGTTTGGATGTTCACATTCTTCAAAGTCATGCTAACCACTTTCAATTATGTGTGCATGATGCTAGGTCTTATAAATAAAACTTGCCAATTTTGTTATTTAATAACAAAAACTATACATCAGATAATACTGGCATGATTCGAGTTATAGCTGAAGAGTAGACATTTTTGGTGCAGGTGGTTTGCATACAATATCAATTATCACTTTTATGTAATTAATGCTTGTTTAAAAAGTTAGGGTTCAGATTTTGCTCAATATCCAACCCCCTGTACAAAACTGAAACTGTACAGAAATCAAATGGTGTGTAAGAATGTGTGCCTTGTCCACACACAATAGCAACAGACAATGGCTGTGCATATCGCCATTAGAAACTCTGGACAGCAATATTCTCATCTGGGTCTGGGGAAGATGAATGCTTTTTTGATATTCATTAGAAAGTAGCCTGACCACTACTAGTCTTTATTCACAACCTTTGTATAAGGAAATCAAACTTCGTGCCCTGAAGACATTTTTAAATGTTTTTAATGGATTTGAAGTGTTGAGAAGTGATTCCATATAATCAAAATAATTATGTCGATGCTGCTGATAAGGATGGAATTTAAGAACAAGGAAATCCATGATTGATGGTAACACTGAAAAAAAATGTTTCTTAGCTTGAATGGCAAAATGTATGATATCTTTGTATGACAAAGCATGGTTACACATATTTCCATCTTACCCTACATGTACACCTTCAATTGAGACTACCAGTGATCAGGCTGATTTCTAATGAATATTCCCCAGACCCAGATGAGAATATTGCACTCCAGAGTTTCCAATGGCGATACATGTATGCACAGACATTGTCTATTGCCATTGTGTGTGGACAAGGCACACACTCTCACACACACCATTTAATTTCTGTTCAGTTACAGTTTTGTACAGGGGCCGGTTGAATAGTGAGCAAATTCTGAACCCTAACTTTTTAAATAAGCATGAATTACATAAAAATGATTATTGATATCGTATTCAAACCATCTCCACCAATAATGTCCACTCTTCAACTGTAACTTGTTTTTATGCCAGTATACTTTGGTGTATAGTTTTTGTGTTATTAAATACCAAAATTGGCAAGTTTTATTCTTAAAGCCACTATATAACACTGAGGAAGACCCATTTAAAAATTGTCGAACTTTGCTATCTGACATATCTGACAGTGTTTGAATGGACAAATAAACACTAGTAAAATATGTGCAGATACAAACTTGCACATTAATTATTCTCAGCCGATAGGAAATTCTGCAACACAGCAGTCTATGGGGGAAAACTGGAATGGTCTCTCAATGATTTTCACTGTTTCAAAGCTTTTAATGATCGTTTTGAACCACAGTTTTTTTCAGGGCTTCAATTTTAGACTGTATTAAAGACACCGGTAGCATGTGGAATCAAGTATCTTAGACTGGAAACATTGTTATACAGTGTGTCCCAGAAAAAAGGAAACCGGATTTCATAGCAAAAATATTTTATTATAATGAATGATTTCTTTAATGAACTAGGTATGATTGTAAAGCTCTGTTCCTCTTCTTTCATTTGATGCATAACTTATCATGAATCGTTCACGCAGGATATTGATGCTGCCAAAATTTCAATTGCACGCACAAATGCCATATTTGAGTGCATTTTCATGGTAGTAAATGAAATTATTTTTAAGAAATAAAATTATGATATAAATATTCAGTATTTCTTCTATTATCTGACATCTCAGACGTGAAAAATGAATAACGTATGCCAGAGAACAAGTAAAATTAAAACATGTCTGTTTTATCTTGATTTTTAGAATGAACACCTTTTGAGCATTTAGAGGCAAGCTTAACAATAAGTTCACGCACAGCTGACTTCACACAATATCTTGCTCGGGGAACAGCAATGGGCTCCGAGTCTTGTTCGCGAGGTGATTTCTTGGTTGCTGGCTACCAAATCCAGATAGCAGGGTTAGCGAATGCATTTTGGAACATTTCTGAAAACAAGCATCTTGTCAAATTGTCTTTTTTCACTCATGCATAGGTCTTTGTTGACAAATATGGTATCATGTAAAAGTAGACAAAATAAGCTCTTTAATGATGTCCTTCAATATCGAAGATATTCTTAATGCATTTAAGCATGACAGTTTGAATTTCAAGTTTCTTCGTGCAATTGATTTTATACTTGTGTCCATTCTGATTGTCTATGCTCAGTCATGCGTGAATGGAAATCTCTGTAACTGATATCAAATTAAAGAAGAGAAAATATGCTTTCCAACTATGTACATTTTTTGTCATATTTGTTGCTAATATTTAAAAATATCTTCATCAATCCCGGTTTCCCTTTTTCTGGGACACACTGTACAATGCCTTTAACACCTAGCATGCATATCAGTTTCTAAGCGATCTTCTACTTTCTTCATGGTCTAGCGTTTTGCAACACAAAAATTGAAACTAAAACCGTCGTTTTTGGCACATTTTTTTGCCATTGTAACAAATCTACAGGCTTGATATACGAATGACGCGAGATTTACGATAATCTAAGATTTCTCTTTAAGATTAGATCAAAATATGTGATCAAAGTCAACATTAAGACCCGCTTTTGAGTCTAAAGACTTCCTTTTGGGTAAAAAATCTCGTGGACTCAGATCCCCGTTTTTCTCATTTTTTTCTGTCTTTGCCGCTTCATAAAATGAAAGTGCGAGATCTATAAATATATTGACGATGAGGATATGTATAGAGATAAGTCTGAGGGTTCTAAAAATGTGAAAATCAAATTGTATTGACCAGGATAAGGCCCGCGGAATTGGTAAAAACAATGACAGATACGATTTTCTCTCACTGAGATATCCACGCGTGTCTTTGTTATTATGCGTTCGAGTGTGAATGCAAACAATAGACATGCTCCTACAGCTCGGCGAGAGAGCAATATACTGCATGACCAATGCGTATCATAACCTCGTATTTCTCTGCGTAAAAGAGGATCGTCTTCTGTTGTTAAGAAATTGATGTCTATTGTATGCGTATGTATT
>JZLH01S0170098.1:0-15362 GCA_001188425.1 Eucidaris tribuloides | reverse complement strand
GACTGGCCCCCCCGGGAGCTAAGGCTTCAGAAAACCTCAAAATGCTATGCTCCGGAACTACAAAACGGCGAATTTCCGGCGCGCCGTGCTGAAAGGGCAATGCTCTGGCCCGGCCGCGCCGCGAAGCGGCGCGGCCGAGCGAAAAATCAGAAGCGAAACGACAAATTTGGGGGTATCTGGAACTGGAAAAATCTAAATTTTTCTGTGACTTATGAAATTGAGATGCTCTGGAACGGAAATTTGGGCTGAAAATAGGGGTCTCAACCGCGGCACATACGTATCACACAATTATACTAAGTGCCCCCCCGGAGTAGAGCTCATTTGCACTTAAGAAATAAAAAATATTCCAAACTTTCGGCCATTACTGTAATACACTCTCTCCTATTTTCGTTGTTTGCACACGTCCGTGTATCAGTGTTTTACTATAAGTGCTGATAAGAAAATGCATGTTCACTTTCCTTCTCCCCTTTAAAAAAAATAATATCTGATTTGTTTTGTTTAATTGCTTATTTATGTCTGTTACTAACAAATGTATTCATTTATTTTCTGGGTTTTTTTCATTTAGCAATTAGAGATAATGTATTTTATACTATAGGCGCTATAAAAATCGAAACTGTCATTAGTAGTAGTATTTATTTGATCATTGATTAATTAAATAAATCATTAATCTATTTACTTATTTATTTATTTATTTAATTAATTAATTAATTAACTAATTATTTATTTATTTATTTATTTATTTAATCGTTTATATAATTATTTATTTATTTATTTATTTATTTATTTATTTATTTATTTATTTAATTATTTATATAATTATTTATTTATTTATTTTTTTATTTATTTATTTATTTTTTTATTAATTTATTTATTTCTTTCTTTCTTTATTTATTTATTTATTTATTAGTGACCTTCTTTACGACTCGGCGTTAGAAAGCACGTACAATTATAAAATTAAATTACTTGTGTTTTTGTAACCAAGAAAACCACCGTGGCATTGCCGTTGCCCAGCATAGCTTAGTGGTAGTGTTGCTGACTTGATATCAGGTGGTTACGGGTTCAAGCCCTGTTGGGCCGTACTTTTTCTAAGTCATTAAAATAAAAAGATCAAGTATTTAATCTTATTTGATAATGAAGAGATGAACAGCAAACAGGCCCAGCTATGTAAACTGCTATGATAATAATTGTAATTAAAATATAATTAGCAGTGTTTTCCGGGGTGTTTTTCTTTCAGTTTATGTACACATTTTGAACGTCAGAGGATATATTACGAAAATTACATTCTACACTTTTAACTGAAAGTTTTGCAGGAGGGTGATAATTCGTGTTAGTGTTTGGAAAATACTGTAAATTTATGAATACTACCAGTGTTTATCACTATGAATAATACTGCGAGTCGAATCACATAATTCTTTGACAATTATCGCTATTCTCTACAGATCCCGTTTGGAACAATAAACCCGTTGTTCTAGACTCCTCCCCAGACTGTGTTAACAAGACTGCTGTTCTTGGAGAAGATGTGTCATTTAACTGCTGGTTCTATGTTGGCAACGCGCAGTTTGAGTCGACACTTTTGTGGTTTAAATACAACGACACCAATGCAACCAATCTCCATTTTAATGTTGTTAATCTCATCAAGTTACCAGGGACTAATTTCTCTGTCAGCCGTTCCATGACATAGTAAGCGAATTGTTATTTCTAAAATTTCTATTCTCCTGCTCCTGCTCCGGGCTCCTGCTCCTGCTCCTTTATCCTTTCCATTTTCTACTTCGTCTTCTTCTTCTTCTTCTTCTTCTTCTTCTTCTTCTGATGATGATGATGATGATGATGATGATGATGATGATTTCCTTCTTCTCACGATTATCATAATAACTGTATTGTATCAAAAAAGTAATCATCCATCAAATATACCGTTAACATAGATGGAACAAACTAAAAGTAATAGAATTAGGTAAAGTCTGGACGTTATGCTGGAAATGCACATTAGATTCAAAGAAATTGTTGCTACTTATTTAGATTTTATCCTAAGACATAAATACGTCGCTTTTCACTGGTTTCTCGTTCACCGCATTTTTGAAAATGTTAATTATTGATATCCCTACAATAAGAATTTACAGCTTCAACCTTGTGATATTTGCTCGTTAGCTTTCGTCCACTGCGATGGACTTTCTCAAGCCAAATGGATTATTTTCAGATTTGACAGTTGTCTGTTGTTTAGACATCACTGGAGTATACCAGGGAGGTGTTACTTACACCTCTCTCCCGACCTCCCTAAGTATACACTGGTGATAATTTGTATTCAGAATCCCCGTTGGCCTCTTTCACCTTTCTGGGCCAAAATCTAGTTTCAAATTAAATATTTGCGCGTCAACCCAATCAATGTTCTTTCACGTGTGAAAAACATGTTCGGCATTTTCAGCGATAGTTGAAAGGCTAGGATTATTGAGTCTAAAAGCTCATTCATTTTCCCTCAATCCGTCCTTTAGTGATATTCTTGTTTCTCCCATATTATGTAATCTCATATTCTGCATACGATATCTTGTACATAATACTTGTTATCATAGAAGATAACTTTATTAATAGTTCCAAATACTTCATCAAAAGCACTGATCAGTGTATCACAGTTGAAACAGAAGCATAGATCTTTGAACTTTCTGGATATCAAAAGATGACGCCTCTTAGCACAAATGCTGGAGTTGGAAGATCACTACATCTCAGAGCGCACAACTTGACATCAGACAATCATGACCTACCCTCCCTACTCAAAAGTATTGCAACATTCAATATAACGCATGCATTTTGAGTTGAAGGGGTCTTTCTGTAATGATGTCCTAATGAAGTTTATTATTGGAAAATAACAAATTATTTGAAAAGAAATCAATGAATATAATTTCTTCTTTCTTCTCCAAGGCGGGGAGATTATGAAATGGAGGTGCACCCACAGCAGAGGGGCTGGAACATAAAAATTTAACATTTTTTCGCCTCCCTATATGGGTGGGGTGTTAATTCACACTAGCATCGTAATTCGATTTCCTATTTGCCGTCAAACGGTGTTGATGGTTTGGAAAGACTTCCAACAAACAAAAAATGTCAATATGTTCCTTTGAAAGTGTCTCAGAAAGAAGACACCACACCGCGAAGAAGAAATCGCCTCCTATCTTCATAAGACAGTGGTAAGGAGGATACGCCCCATATTTTAGACAAGACCTCTTCAGGTTTTAATTTCGTATTCTTTCTGAATTCTAAAGGCGGTTTGCTATTGTAAACATCCTAAAATTTACTTTTTTACTTTTCAGTACATTGGATACAATTATGTGGAGAGAAGACCATCATCTTGAAATGATAGCCTTATTCTCCTATTTCACTGTCTTATGAAGATAGGAGGCGCTTTCTTCTTCGCGGCGTGGTGTCTTCTTTCTGAGACAGCATCAAAGGAAGAAATTGTCATTTTTTGTTAGTAGGGGGTCTTTCCAAACCATCAAAACCGTTTGACGGCAAATATGAAATCGAATTACTATGCTAGTGTGAATTAATACCCTACCCCTATAGGAAGGCGAAAAAATATTAAATTTTATGTTCCAGCCCCTCTGTCGTGGGTGCACCTGCATTTGATAATCTCTCCGCCTTGGAGAAGAATGGAGAAATTATATTCATTGATTTCTTTTCAAATAATTTGTTATTTTCGAATACTAAACTTCATTAGGACATCATTACAGAAAGACCCATTCAACTCAAATGTATGCGTTATAGTGTATGTTGCAATACTTTTGAGTAGGGAGGGTATATGATTATCCGACTTGGACTCGAAAAGGGGCTAAGGACAGCATAAGTTCCAAACCCCCAAAACAAAGGAACTGCATCTATCAGAAAGTATTGTGCTTCCTTTTGTGAACTCCACTTCATCTCGGTTGAAAGGTGCCTTCTGGCGCAGGTTCATTGATCTGACATTTAGAAGCCCACATACTTTAAAAAAAAAAAGTTCATCCCAAAACAAATCATCTGTTGAAGACAATAGGTATTATTTACAAGATATCATGTGCAGAGTGTGAGAGTACATATATTAGAGAAAAAGGGAGGTCACTAAAGGACAGATTGAAGGAATATAAGAGAGTCCTTCAATACTCCTAGCCTTCCAGCCATCGCTGAACTTGCATTTGATACTGGACATAACATTGATTGGGATGGTGCACAGATAATTGACTTTGAAAGCAACTTTGGCCTAGGAAGGCCAAAGAGACTATTTGGATTAAAAAGCCTAAACCAGCACTCAAGGGATGGAATGGATACGCATTATCACCAGTGTGTATGTTCCAGTAACCTCGAAACAGCAGGCAAATTTCATCAGTGGAAAATCCATTTGGATTGAGAAAGTCCACAGGAGTGGACGATGATGACGAAAGCTAACCAGAAGAAATTACAAGGTTGATAGAAGCTGTAATTTCTTATTGTATGATTCACCCCCAACTGACGCAAGTATTTTGTAATAATTTTCCCCAATTTATTGTTTTTTTTAAACTTAGTAAGGAAAATACGGTGGTCGGTATTCAAGTGAATATTACCAACATCACAGAGGCTGCTTTCGGTATCTACCAAGTCAGATGCGTCTTGCCAAACTACAGAACTAGATACAACTTGACTCTCACTCCCGGTGAGCGGAAAATGGGATATTTTAGAAGAGTATGTGCGGTGGTGACGTTGGTGGTGGCGATGTTTTTGCTTATGATACGTGCCGGGTAATGATGGTGGTGATCGATAGTAATGGTAATGGTGGGAGTGGTGGTGGTGATGGTGGAAAGAATGATGGTAGCAATAGTGATGATGATGGTGGTGGTGGTGGTGGTGATGATGATGGTTGTAATAATGGTGTTGATGCATGGTGATGATGGTGGCAATAATGGTGGTGGTCATGATAATGGTGGTGATGATGGTGATGATGGTGATGATGATGATGATGATGGTGGTGGTGGTGGTGGTGGTGGTGGTGACGGTGATGATGGTGGTAATAATGGTGGTGGTGATGGTGGTGGTGGTGGTGGTAATGGTGGTGATGATGGTGGTGATGATGGTGGTGATGGTGGTGGTGGTGGTGGTGGTGGTGGTGGTGGTAATGGTGATGGTGGTGGTGATGTTGGCAGTAGTAATTATGGCGATTGTAATGGTGGTGGTAATGGTGGTGATGATGTTGGTGGTGGTGATGGTAATGATGATTATGATGATGGAAAATTGAAACAAAATCTACATGTATTTAAAAAAAGAACATTATACGAAATGTCATAAATTATAATAGCAAACACCTAGAGCCTGCTGTTCCGTCTCCAACCTTTGTTTATAGCTTGCAATACATTCTAAGAATAATGTCGTCAGTAGAATAACAATAATCGATTGACGTTATTTAATCTCCTTCTTCTGATTGGATAACAGCACGATCGCCCATCAAAGTGACGGATAACATATCTATCATCATCACGGCTTGCGTCCTGTTTGGAGTCGTGGGCGTGTCTTTGTTGGCATGGAAACAAGTTGGTGTCGATTTCAAGCTCTTTTATCATGATCATCTCAGCAGTTCGAAAGATGATGGTAGGTTATCCCTCATGTTGTAATTGACCTCCTATGACCTCGTCTTGCCTATGTTTTGATATATCGTCACAAAAAATCACACACACACACACACACACACACACACACACACACACACACACACACACACACACACACACACACACACACACACACACACACACACACACACACACACACAAGCACGCACACCCATTTCACATGCGTACAAACAAACATAATGTGAAATATTTTATTGCTGTAAATATATGTATTCTGGTGGTTTAACCTATTTTTATTCATTTGTCATGTAGAAATCCAAACTTAAAAAAAAAAATCTCTAAAGATAAAATGTGTCAGAAATAAGGCCTTCAGTTTGCGATTACACCGTATCATGTAGGCCTATCAAAGTTTGTATCAGAATCAGGATGTGGATATCAAAGCGTGTGTTATCGCTTCCGTACAGGTTAAACCTACTTCTGGCAATTATTATAAGCACTTACTGTAAACTGGATACATACATAATTATATTGTATAGTAAGATAAAAAATTTCGGTGATTTGCTCGTTTTTCATTTACAGATTATTTTCCTTTACAAAATATTGTAGATGTATTTTTTATTGTCTTACTTGTTGTATCATTGTAATCGATGTTCATTTAATGAAGTCACTTTGTTTTTGTTATGAATAATGTAAAGATTTTTTCACCATATTTTAAACAAATTTATGGCCTACCTTAAAGGGGCAATTCAACAACACATGATAAATTGATTAGCTTGTTAGGCCTACGCATTGTTGCGGTGCTATGTTGTACGGACCGCGAAAGGAAAAAAAGGATACTGCACGCACCTTGCAAACCTATTTTTTGTTGCATTGTCGGGAACGTTGGGACACCCCCCCCCCCCTCATAATTTTATTCCAAAGAGGGAGCTGACAGCTCGTCACTTTTGCTAGTTTATGATCAAGTTTAATAAAGTTTTTATCAAAAATCAGACAGGACAGCCAAGAGCTGAATTGTGTATGATTTACATACATTGTGCAGGTAAAAATGTATAAATCCAATACATCTAAATAAAAATCGTATGTGGGAATAGCATTGGATATTTCAAACATGTCAAATGAGTAAAACAATGTTAAATTATTCATTTTAAATTCACCATTATCTTTCAAAGTATAAATAAAAATTGAATATCTACAACACTAATACATTTTATAACGATGTGGTAAGTAAAATTGGGATATTTCTCTCCCCCAAAACTATATCAGTATATTAATCAGTATATTAATTTAGAGATAAAGGGTGCAGAGCCGGAGATAGAGAAAGTTTGGCCACTTGGTTTCAAGCAATATGGCGCCCGTTCTCACTTGATCGCACAGTAACAATGATACTTCACATAAAAAGCCATCACATGACTTTAGTCGCCATGTTGATACCTCCTAAACTGCCGAAAACCAAGTTGACCAAACTCTCTGTGTGAGCGGTATGCTTCCTCAATGTGGACCTGTTTACGGGGAAGTCCACCCTGACGTCAAGCTGATTTTAATAAAACCAGAAACATATTGAGAATCATATTAACGAAGGTTTGGCAAAAATCCATCAAAGAATAACAGAGTTATGAGTTTTTTTTTTTTGAAATTTGTAAGGTCACATGCGAACAGCTCCCCCATTTGTCGTGTAATATAAATTCCATAAGGTCCCATTTTCTCAGAAAAATTGAAATGATTTTACCCGTACGTTCAATTATACTCAGAAACATTATTTCATACATTCTTCTTTGAAAAAAAAATTAACTATCATGAACCATTAAAAAATGACAATTAATGGAATTTATCTTACATGACATATGGCTACCTGCTCGCATGTGACATCATAAAATTAAAACTTTGAAAATGTATAAGTCTGTTTTAGGTGGATTTTTGCCAAACTTTCATGAATATAATTCTCTCATTTTTCTGCTTTTATGTAAACCATCTTGACTTCAGGGTGGACTTTCCCTTTAATGCGGTGGGATCTCAGGGTTGTGTTATAGGGTCCGATCCTCAAAAATCAACAACCATTAGTCCGTTATCTTTATTCTGATAATTGTAGGGATTGATCGGCAAGTTGTTTTCATTTTTGTAACTGTGGTTAAACAAATATTGTTTTTTTAAACTAATTTATTGACTCTATTGCAATTGAAGTATAGTCCATGATATACCCAAGTCAACGAACCGGATTTCACAGGAAAACAAAGGGTAAACCTGACCCAGATATTATTTGAATCTGATAACAAAACGGAAAACAAATGTAAGGTCAATATATCCGAGATACGTTTGGTATACGTTGTGATATGAAACAAAGTCATAGTCAAAAATAAATACATGTTTCTGTATACCGAGTCCTACCGTCCTAAATTTTGTTACTTATGTGAGTCAAAGGAAAACATAATAAGAAATAAAGATGGGCGTCGATCCATTTTTCGGATTGGGGGAAAAACGTTTAAAAATGTCAACAATTTTGAGGCGCTCTGCGAGCATTATAACATTTTGCGCGCTAAGCGTGCCGAAAAAAAAAAATCGAAAATTACGTAAGTTTGATAGTATTTTTTATGTAGTATTTTGCACTGATTTTCAAACATATACGTTTTAGGGATTTTTCAGGTTTTCAAGATAATGGGGGGGGGGGCAATGCACCCCAATGTTTTCATTGGGGTAGCGACTGCCCCCCCCTCCAGTATTGACGCCCCTGAATAAGTGTACAAGCTTGTACGTCAATTGTAATGAAAGCAGCGCATCTTATGTAGACTTGCATGTACACTGTATACGAAAAGCCAACCTTGGACTTTTTAACCCTATTTACTGCGCTATTTTCAAACTGGTTTTTACTGGAAGCGATATGGAGGAGGGGGGGCGTGGTCACTTGCACCTTTAGATCTCGGCCACGGATTAGCGCGATTGCTTAGTCAGATTTTTTTGCTCGAATGTAGTTTACTATAAATTATTCATGTTTGTGTGCAAAATCATTTATTCTAATCAATGGATGAAAATCCATTTTTTTTGAGTCGTTAACTCAATTAAAAAAGCGTCTAGGAATGCCTATTTTTGGTATTAAACTTCCTTATTGGAGATAAATGACAATTTATCTGTTAAAAAAGATTTCTCGGGTCAATTACGTTCCTTATGATATTTTATTGGTTTTATGAATATCTTATATATTTCTCCGTTGTTTTCCATTCTGTTTTTTCTTTTCGCCAAAATTTGTTGCTTTTGCTGACATTATTATAGGCAGATGAATTAGTTTTGTATGACTTGAAAGTGATTTGGAATCTTAAAAGTTAGCTATTTGAGAAAAAAAATGCTATTGCTCTTGTACACAAAGTCCCTTTTGAGCAAGTTTTGAGCGAAGACAATTGTTTTTGTCTTAATTTATTTCTTCTTTTTCTTCTTTTCAGACTCCGTTTCGGACTCCAAGTCTACGATGCTTATATCTCATCCAGGTTGCTATTGGAGAACGACCGAGATTTCGTTTACAATATTCTTGCTTTACCCCGCCCTCAAGGTGACCGCTACAAGGTGTTCCTACAGGAGAGACACCAGAACCAGTGGATGGTTGAGTAAGTCTCGGCAGACCGATGTATGTCAGTCGCTAACCTTACCGCTCCATATGAAAAGAACATGATACTAAACTGCACGTAGGAGGGCACTGGCGCGGCGCATCCCGGAGCGGTGGTGGGTGCGTTGCGATGGGAGGGGGGGGGGGGTGAGGCCGGGGTGACGTTTTCAGTATAATGAAAATCAGGGCGACTAGTGGCGTTGAGAAAATTCCGCCCCCACCACACCCGGCCCCTCAAGATTTCTCGCCAAAGACATGCCCAGGCACCTATGAATGATTTGTGTTTGGCCAGCTGTTCGTGGAATGAGTTACTAGTCGCAAGTGCAGTGAGGACCATTTCTTGCTTACTATAGTTTGGCCATGAACGGACATGATTTGGCGTACAACAAGGTTCGCAGCTGATGAACCGTGAGCGACATCATTTTTTGCTTGTCGCAGTTTTGGCCGTGAACAAGATTTTTAGGCCTGGCGCCAACTCGGAGTACTAGCACTAAACAAACACCTGCAAAAGCTAAATTTCCTGATATGCAGATGTTCTATTCCCTTGGAACTAGATGATTTTTAGAAAAGATTTTTTTTTTTACATCCTGTCTGTATTTATATAAGGGGTTCACTCTAGGCGTCTTGAATAAGAAATGCTATTATTTTTTTTTTAAGGGAGGGGGTCAATTACATATATTGCTTTGAAATTCAGCAATTTACCTTGTTGATTTAGTTTGCATGAGCTTATTTCGTTTAAGAGACTTCACAAGCAATGGACTTGCCAGAGGGGAAAAAATCCATTTGTCACACTAGTAATAATAGGTTCAACTTGCCAACCTTTAATAGGTGAGCACGCAATGTCACACCTAGGAGCATATGTTACGGGTCGCACTTTGCCACTATTTCAGACTTTAAAGGCTGCAAAGTCGTGCACCTTAAAAGGTTCACCGTAAAGGTGCTTCCAGTGTGACATTGCTAAAGGTGCAAAGTTGAACCTCTTTTCTTAGAGTGTATAAAAACTTAATATTGACAATAAATGAATCGGAAACAAAATCTTCTTACACAACACCATAATTATTTTATATTTTTCCCGCTTTTAGATCACATGGAACAAATCATCGACGCCATGAGTAAAAGTCGCCGCTGCATTGTCGTGTTGTCACGTGACTTCTGTCGGCCATCTTGTTCTGGCTTCACTAACTGGGGTCCCATCGAGTTACAACACGCCCGCGATCTAATGCGTAGCCACCGCCTCCACATTATTCCCCTCATCTACCAAGACTTCGACCTAAGCAGCATGGATTCCTCAAATGACGTCACAAAATTGATTGCATACGTCATCGAGAACGTACCATGCTTGCGATGGGTTGGGGAAGGCAGCACGCATGTGGACACCCAGGCCATGAAACGACTGCGCTTGCGTCTACCACCACGACGACCGAAACAACAGACGTCGCCGTCGTCACCGACATCATTTTCATCATTTATGTCATTACTACCGTCATCGTGGTTGTCGTCGTCGTCGCCGGCATCATTAACATCGTCTGTATCTGTAACTCTTGCTGACTCGCCAACGTACATGATAACAAGAAATAACATCTCACCTATTTTCTCATTCTCGAAATATCCACGGAAATTTTCCCGCGACAAACAGAGCGATACGATTTATCTGATAGACAATGATACGGAGTTGGATGATATGAAGGAAACTAGCAACTTTGTGATGTCATCAGACCCTGAATTACGTACATCGGCTTTCATTTTGGAGCATAATACGCGTAATCTTGACTTGGACTTCAGTAAAATGTGAACTTTAAAGACATAATAGACGGTTATTTTCTATGTCTGTCAAAACTCATGTCAATATGAACTCGCAAGCCTTCAAAAATTGCTCACTGATGACTGCAAGGAAAACAAAAACTGATGCAGTATGTCATCTTAACCCTAAAAGGACTGGGGGCCATGACTCGCCCCCCCCCCCCTTCGACGTTTCGCGCGATTATTTCGAAACGCACAATGTAATACTGCGCAATTCTGGGACTTTTTTCTCTGAAGTCTTGCGCAACTTTTGAGACCAATTCGAGACAAACGGGTACAGCATCGCGACGCCCAATGACTTTTCCTGAGACAATGTCATGCCAAAAATTGCTGAAAAATGGCTCATTTATGTGATTTGTGTACAAAGTCAATCTGGAATTTGTCTGATATCTTGAAATTCATAAAAAGGTCATTATTTTCTATTATAGTTGACTTTTATAATTAATTTTCAGCAAATTTTGGTTTTCAAATGGTCTGCAATAAATTTCATGGAAAGAAAAGAAAAACAAAAGTTCTAAAAACAAAGAAATACATAAGAAATTCGAAAAACAAAGAAGTACATAAGGAAAAATTGACTTTTGCAATTTTAAATGATGAAAACTAATTAAAAAGGTCGCAAAGATCACTTCTGCAAAAAATTACAATATCTCAATTGAAATTGAGTGTTTTATATGCAAATCATATATTTTTCATGCATAAATTTGCATCATTAATTATTAAATAGAGATAGAATCTTTTCCCCCCAAATTACTTTACAGACTTAGAGTTTATGTTAAAAGGAATCTGCATGCTAAATTTCAGCGCGGTCGTGTGCTCCACGGTTGAGATCTAAAGGGGGCGGGGGGGGGGGGATCATGGCTCCCCTCAGTCCTCAACACCTCCGAAATAACCCAGTCCTTTTAGGGTTAAAATTACAGCCTGCGTACTTCATGGTATGTAAAATAATCCGGATCCGTATTCTAAGAAAATTAAAAAATTGTCAAACTTTGATATCTGAGCTACATAGTAGTGTTCAAATGGACAAATAAACACCCTAGAATACAAAAGTTCGGAAAGTTACACTGCCAATGGCAAGTTATGCACGAATAAACAATTAAAACTCGGGGCGAGTGTTAATAGCCTAGGTGTACACACAGTAAGTCTATGGGAAGAAATGGGCAAGTGAATCTGGTCAACTTACGATTTTCAATTTTTTAAAGCACTAAGTACATGTAATCATTTTGAAATACAATTTTTTCAGGGCTTCATTTTTAGACCTCATCAAAGACACTGGTAGCATGGGGAATCATGTGGCTCAGACTTTTTAACTATGGTAAATGTTATACCAATACCTTTAAGTTTAGGAGAGTGATATTAACATTTCCCTTGATTTTGGGACTTTAACCCTATTTTAACTGGGCTATATTTCAGATTAAATTCAGACCAGGTTTTTTACTGGGGGGGGGGAGGGGGTCAATTTGACCCCCTTCAGATCTCGGCCACCGATCGCGCGATCGCCGCGAAAATTTGCATGTGCATAAAGCCGGATGTAAACTGCAAGACCGTAGGCCTATAGTAACATTTTCAAAAAAAAAATCTTCTATGTTTTAAGTAATTAATTATGCAAATACGTGCATAAAATTTGGTTTTCGTCTATAACTCACTTACAATAGCTAGTAGAATGCTAATTTTTGGTGAAAATATTCATTCTGACATTTCTAACAATTATCTACAAAAATATTTGCCGAATCACATTTAATTTCTTATGTATTTTATTGTTTTGTGAATTTCTTATGTATTTCTTTGTTTTTTCGGCCTTTTGTTTTCCATTGTTTTTTCGATAAAAATTGTTGGGGACACGTTTTCAATCATCAACAGCATAAAATAATTCATTTCAACTAGAAAAAAAGGCAAAAATAATCGTACATTTATGATTTTTGGCTGAAACCATAATTTACATTGGTTTTCTACACGAAATATATTTCTGAATGTTCTGAAAATACTGACATACATAACAATTCTGTTTTTCGAATCAAATCGTATTTTCTTGGTTATTTTGTGAAAAAATATACCACACTTTATCTGTAAGAGGTTAATGTTACCTCCTTTCAGAACAGTATAGTGAAAGTCACAAAATACAGTGAGTTCCAGAAAAAAAACAGAACCCTAAAACAAAGGCTTATTGTGGGAGAGCAAAGGGCTTGTGATAATGTGATAATGTGATTGAAACAATGTTTAAACATGGACCCTACTACGAATGGTTTAAATAAACTTTGACTTGTACTCTTTCAAATGATACATCCGGCAAACTTATTCATTCTTGCATCTCCGTGTACCAAGACTTTAAAAATTTAATGTCAAAAACCATTTGCAACACTTTATGGCTTTGACACTGTCCACTACACGTGTCAATCTCGTGTTTTCATGGTTTTGCTATATGTCAAAGCCAACAAGTGTAGCAAATGGTTTTTGACGTTTTTTTTTACAGTATTCGTACTCAGAGATGCATGAATTAATAAATTTGCTATATTTGAAAGAGCATACATGTAAGCTACAGTCTATTTTGAACGTTTTTCATTCATACGTCCCATTGCTTCTGAACAATAAGCCCTTTTTAGGATTCTGTGGGTTTTTTCTGGGACTGGTTAACTCCTACAACTATCATAATGATAGAGAACTGTGGAAAGGCATGTTCATATACGTTTTGACAAAATGGTACGTAGACTGCGAGAGATTCCGAAAGATGGAAAGGCTTTTGAAGGGTTGCTCCTATTAGAACAAGTTGAAATAATTACTGAAAAAAGGACACGAGTGTGTTCGTTTTCATCTCCTTATGACGGTTATTATAGTCTGAGAATGGAATTGCGGTGCATAAAACTGTAATAGTTGAAATATATTGGAATATATCGAAATATACTTGCACGTACATGTATTTCTTTTCGAACAAAACTGATTGGATATTCATATTGTTAGCCACTTGTAACAAACCCAGCTTTTCAGATTACGTCAAGGAACAAATAAAGAGAAATACTGATATAGTAACAGATATCAAAATAGTGTAGCATTTCCGCGAAATGATACACTCTGTATGATGCGCACGGATAGTTGAGCAGAACAAGGACAAGTATATTCTACTTATACTGGCACATTACGGTTCATTTTAAAATCGCTACAGGGGGATCCAGATTTTACCACAAAAAGATTAGTGGCTCAAATTACCCCCGTTTACTCTACCCGGATATACTGCCATGATTATTATAGTAATTTGAGATGATACAGTGATCTCCACATCATACTTAATTATATGTAACAAATTTGTTGGATGGCGTTAGAATTTTGCGGGCTATACAGTACTTAAGATTTGTGTTGTTGAATAGTCATAAGAATAGCATTCAATATACTCATGCTCATAACTATGGAATATTTTAGAGACATTTTAGAAGTTGCCATTTTTTCGTGAACGGTACATCTGGGTGAAACAATTTTAATCTTAGTATTTTAGGACTGCTGAGCATTTTGTAGCGTTCGACTCGACGCTAAAACCTGTGTTTAAAAATGGCGGTATTCAGAGTGGTTGTTGAGTCACGTGGTGGTTACGCACGTTATTAGACTTGTAACAGACAATTCTGATGTTAATTTAATCGTCGGCGTTCATCCGAACCGTCGTATCGGTCGATTTTGGTCAAAATATCAATTTTGAGATTTTTGCAGAAATTGAAAGTACAAATCCTACTCTTTATATGGTTAAATTTCTAGACAGCAATTTATTTTATTTTCTGAGATATGAGGGGATTTTAAAAGCGATGCCATATAAATTTTTGATAAAATGCGCAAATCCCATTGGAAACGTGTACTGAATGAATGAATGAATGAATGAATGAATGAATGAATGAATGAATGAATGAATGAATTTTATTGACTTTCTCATATGATCCACAGTGGGATATTGGAGAAAACATTATAATAAACATCAATGATAATCATAACACAAAACAAAATAATAAAAACAAAAGATAAAAAAAAAATATTAACACAAACACGTAACGTAATTCAATGATTACAATAACTACAGTATTAAAAACCACTTGCAATGTGGTTAAATAAGTTAAAACAAATTAAACAAAACAAATTAAATAATTCAATTCACAAGATAATTGTTGTTGTTGTTTTTTAACAACTATAGTGACATAGTGAGACGATTGTCTTAGGCATAATAAATTAAATCAATTTACAATGGCACAAACTAACAAACTTTAAAGATGTAAACAGAGTTAAATACAATTTAAATTAAAATCATTGTTGATAGATGTAGCTCATATAAATCGGAGCAAGATGAGCTTACAAAATTTGGCTAATTTAATCAGATCAGATTTGTGGTTGGAATTAAACATTTACTCATTTTCGAAGTATTTGGTCTTGTTCTAAAGTAGGGTTTT
>JZLH01S0170087.1:64467-83617 GCA_001188425.1 Eucidaris tribuloides | reverse complement strand
TTTTTTTAGCATTTTAGCGATGAAATAGGCGAAAATATCTAGTGTAAATCGTCAAATTTCAAAATCATGACCCATGTTTAAGGATTTTTTTTCCCCAAACCATACCCATGTTTAAGGATTTTTTGCGAGAAAGTCACCATTAGAGCGGCACACTCCCGTTCACCTAGCTAGGCAAGTACTCCCCCCCCCCCCGGAAAGACTCTCTTCTAATAGGCCTATTATGAATAGCAATCCCTATGAATAATGGTCCTTATGAGCTCATGAATACTAAGTAGTAATCCTCTGTTCGCTTTATGAATAGCGACCCTTGAGGTATAGGAAATTACACGTCATGAATAGCGGTCCTTATGAACCACTGGTCCTTATGACTATCGAGGTTATCTCATTTATTAGCTTTATGCAAGACCTCTCGCAACAATATATTTCCGTTATGAATCGTCACGCCATGTGGTGTATAGCCGCCCGTAGACCCGGGTGAAACAAAAATATCATTAAAAGATCATCAAGCCCCCGACCGTATGAAAACTTTCTTCGATAATATCTTATTCTTGATATTTGGTATTAAATGTTTCCATTTGAACGGAATGGATGATTATGAGATATGAAGTGAAATAAAGTGCTTTATTTGGGCAAAGGTTATACTTCTTGTAAACAGTTGAAGACCACAACTGGCAGTTTTTTTTTTTTTTTGCGTCTGGTACTTAAAGATTAGTAATTCAATATTCGACGAATGTCCTGCCTCGTGTATCTGCCTGACTTGCCTGTTATAGTTCTTCAAAATGTTCGCTGGGTTATTTTGTTTCCAAACATCTCATGATAGCGTCCAGTGCTGAGAACAATGAGCGGGAGAGAGAATCGGTCATTGAATTTGACGAGGCCATATACTTCTGCCGAAACAAATCCCCACGTCTCATACACGTTATAACTAATTCAAGCGTGAGCAAAACCCACATCCCTCTTTTTGTTTAAATACCGCTCTGCCTAATTGGGAACTTTGGGACATGATAGGGCGGGGGGGGGGGGGGAGCGGTAAAGGTGGAGATACGGAACCACCGACATCGTTGTGTGATTCGTGAGTCGAGAGAGCAGACTCTTGGTTCTTCACATCGTTCTTCGACAATGCTTCACACAACTCCAACACCGACATCGACCCCGCCTTCAGTCAGCAGGTCAGCTCCGTCACAATATCTCATTTTAAGGGAAATGAAGAAGGAAAACCTGGTTACAAAAATAAGACGAAAAAAAATGTCGCCAATAATATTTCCCTTATCTGTTCCTGCCTTCTTCTTCACATCTGTTTCTCTTCCTCCTCCTCCTACACCTTATTCTGCTCCACCAATTCTTTTCCTACATTTCGCTCCTCCGCCTCCTCTTCCTCCACGTTCTTCTTATTGTTCTTGTTTTCTTCTCATTCTTAGTGGATAGAGCGTCCGCCTCACGTCCGGAAGGTCGCGGGTTCGAGCCCCGGCCGGGTCATAACCTAAAAAACTTTTTAAAAATGGTACCTTCTGCTTTTTAGCCAGGCGCTCGGCATTCTAGAACAGAGAAGGGTAATAATAACATTTATGTTATGCAGGGCCCGCTGGAAGAGCAGTCTATCAGACTGAAGTGGCTACCCTGAGTAAATAAGACGTTATTATTATTATTATGATGAGGAGGAGGAGGAGGAGGAGGAGGAGGAGGAGGAGGATGTTGATGATGATGATGATGATAATGATGATAAATATTATTATTATTATTATTATTGTTATTATTATTATTATTATTATTATTATTATTTCTTCTTCCTTTTCTTCTTCTTCGTCGTTCTCTTCAGAGCGCGAGACCACTTGATCCAAGTCACACGGCAAAAGTATTAAACTATACATAAGCAGATATAAGGAGATAGGTAGATAGATAAAGAAAAATAGATGGATGGATGGAGATATGAACCAGGGAACTTTTAATTTGTATAGTCAGACACCATCCATTGACCTATACCTGCAGCTGCCATATTTCTGCCTCCCTTGCTATTTAACTTCACACAAAATTAAATGGAATCTTACAGAGCAATGACGAAGCACTTGAATAGCTCTTAAGAACCGAAATGGGTTGAAACATATTCCAGTCTTTATTATGGCTAGGCGGGAAGGATTTGTCTTCTGTGCACGTACCTAAGAAGAAACAAGCATGAATATACCATCCAGCACTGAATTAAAGTATGACCCCGATAGAAATTGAACCATACAAACCTGTACAACAAATTTGTCTAGTGAATACTGATTATAATTGTTTAAACCAAATAAACATTTGACTACGATTTTTTTCCCCAGCAAACCTCGATGTAGGCCTTAAAACAGTTTTGTCCCCAAATGAGGACTGCTTCCATTAATGCTATTTCCCTTTAAATCTCATTTGGAGCCTAAATAAAGACACCGCCTAATTCTGTTCACTTAAAACGTTAACAATGTTTCTTGCGTTACTACAAATGCCCTAAATATTATCGGTCTCATGTTATTTATTTTTATAACTTGCGTGGGACTGCGTGTACCAGGAAGGTTCTACTTAGGGAAGAAACTTCCTGATCAACACTCTCTAGTGTTTATACTAGAACACGGAAATAGTCATGTATCAGGTAAAGATCTATCTAAGGTTGACGTTCACTGTACTTTCAAAACATTAACAAAAAAAGTTTGCACTGATTCCCAGGATAACGAAGCTCGGATTTATTTCTGACGGTGTGTATCCGGATTTCATGTCCATGCTGGTCTGGGTGATGTCATATATCTATTTAACTAGGTTAACTTTGTGTGACAACAGAGGTCCATCCATGTCAGATATTCCTACTTCTACCACATTTGACATGAATAAACGCTACACAGAAGTGCACTTGACATCAACTCGCTCCATATTCTGATGAAATTTCAACAGCAAGGGTTCTTTGTTTTGGCTGGTTGAATAGTGGCGAAGGAAAGAAAATGCACTGTTTCACCACGTACTTTGTTCTTTATTCCGGCATGATAATGCTGGTTTCTTACGCCACTGTTTTGGAATCAGGTCCGACAAACCAAACAATACTCGAAGGACAAAGTGTGTCATTTGTCTGTGACTTCAACGATGGTAACACCAACACCATAACTTGGGGGTACATATTTCCAAACGGCAGTGGATATTTGATCAGTACCAACAGCATTATATCGTCAAATAATCGCATTCGAGGACGAAATTTTTCTAACTACAGGGTGCTGGTCGATAACCAAATGCAGATATATCAGTTTGTCATCAAAGAGGCTCATGTTTATGATGCTGGCAGGTACTGGTTCGGCTACATAGACAATGTTAACAAGTATGTCGTCTTACGATCATCAAATTTGAACGTGTTACCACTGAGTGTGACCACAACGCCTCGTCGTGGACGTGCTCGCGGTTACACCGTTCTTGGTCATCAGCCGGATCAGACGGATGGTGCAGATCTAATGGTCTCTTCAAGTTCAACGGTGGCGCCTGGTAGTCCAAGCACTGCAGGCAGGACCGTGCAGTCCGTGACTGCAGCTTGGTCCTTGCCTTCACAGATTTTGGGTTGGATGATAGCTTTGAGCGTTTGTTTTGGACTATCGACCGTTCTGTGTATAGTCATCTTTTGCGTTAGATGTAAAGTATTTCGACGTCCTCCTCGCAAAAGGAGCGCTTCTTCACCATCTTTGGGCACTGATGGAGACACAGTGATTTATGATGACATTTCTTCATTGAATTATATTCCTCTACATTTCAGGCTACCGACGCCACCCGACGTCCAACAAGAACAGGCGAACGATAGCATGGGTCCAGGCATGGGTTTCTATACTACTACATTGCAGAATCCTGGACAACACAATGCCATTGTCGAAGTTCACCGCACGGACGCATTTGAAAAGGACTCGGCATCATCTGAGCAATATCGTAGAAGAAATACCATCCCATTACGTGACCAATTCGGGGATCCTCTCATGCACGCTGCTGCGATTCAGAATTCTGACAGATTTGACGTCATTAGTGAGGTCAGCGGTGAGACGTCTGAAGTGAGAACAACGTCATCCAACCGACCAGTGGCGAATAAGACGGTTAGTCCAGAATCACGGGAAGAGATGAACGATTCCATTTATTATTTAGAGTTATTTTGAAATTAAACTTATTTGCCAAACTGTTGATATTGAATTTAACGATAAATTTGTCGTCCAATTTCAGATACGTGCTAAAGGCAATATGTTAGGTTGTATACGGTGTTAAAAGCAACAACTTGTGTCTTGAAGTTCAACATTATTATTGCTAATGGCGCAGTAACACCTTAACGATTTAGCCAGCGTATGCCGACGTATGAAAAATTTGGCGAATACGTCGTCATACGTTGAATAAGTTATGGGTAAGTTTTGTATAAATTATGTGCACGCTGAAGCGCGCTGGGCATACCTCGACGATTTAGCCAGCGTATGCCGACATATGAAACATTTTGCGAATACGTTGTCATACGTTAAATAAGTTATGGGTAAGTTCTGTATAAGTTTTGTGTAAGTTATGTTTACGCTGAAGCACGCTGGTATACGTCGTAGTACGACGAGTTCGTCGTAAAAAATTTTGTGCAGGCAGAAAATTTTTCGACGTATGCCAGCGTATGATCATACGTCCCGCAAACGCGGGCCATACGTTGTAGGTAAGTTATGCTGTCGTTGACATACGTCCACACGCGTTATTAGTAAGTTGCTCGTAAGTCGAAATACGTCACGACAATGTCTTTTTTTTTTCAGCATGACGGAGATGTTGGTAGAATGGTGTTCGTACTGCGAAGTCTAGTGCGGTTATGGTTTGAATCGTGGAGCGTAGCCTTTTCGTAATTATTTATTTATTTATTTATTTATTTATTTATTTAATTAATTAATTATTAACAAAATTGCAATTCAAAGAGTTGGATTAAAAATACAAAGTATGACAATTACAATCACTGGTATGAATGAAATACACACAAATTACACCAAAATCTTGTATACATATGAATAATTAACACAGGTGGAAAAATGTGACAGACATAAGAAATGAAAATGAAAATATAAAAAAGGGAAGTTTCAGCGAGAAAACAAAGTTGGAAATAAGGGGTGATTAGAAATAAATGTGTAAACAGCGTAAACACAAAAATCTCAGGTATAGATTAACATAGTAAATAAATTTTTAAACGGGTATAATTCAAATCAATGTAAATACAGAAATTCTTCGTCAAACGTTAGCATATATAATCCACAGTAAATAATTCTACTTTTTTTTAACAATTACCTCAGACAGGGATGATTTCCGGTGAAAAATAAATGTGTGGAAATCACACACACACACACACACACATACACACACACACACACACACACACACACACACACACACACACACACACACACACACACACACACACACACACACAGAGAGAGAGATCGTGCACACAAACACACACACAAACACTCACACAAACACACACAAACAAAACACACACGCAAGCACACACAAACACACAAACGCACACATACAAACACACACACAAACACACACACAAACAAACACACACAAACAAGCAAACATACGCACAAATAATGTGCAAGGAATATTAATAAAAAGAACAGGAGAGAAAAGTGGAACAGACAAATTGGATGGAAGGGGAAAGGGAAAAGGGGGAGGGGGAAAGGGAAAAATAAAAAGGAGGATGAGGGGGAAAGCAACAAGAACATAAAGTGAAGTGACAGGAGGGAGGGGATGAAGAAAAAAAAGAGAAGAAAGAGGAGAATTATGATATAAATATTGCACGTGTTTTTCGATAATAATAATGGTTAAATAGTAGTGACGTAAAATTCACTATATAAAAGCAAGCATTATAACTATTATTGTTATTTATCATTATGCACATTTTGGGTACTATCTAAATGCTTGCAAGACACAAGATCAAAGTTAATCATCAAAGTACATTTGTATAAGCAATCAATTAACAAATGATTCAATTTAAATCAAATTCAACATACGAATCAACATCATTCTTATTACCGTTAACAGAATTGCTCTCCAAAGAAAATAATGACAACAAAGAAAGTCAGAGAAACGAAAGTTTGGAAAAAGAGCGAGTGAGGGAGAATGAAAAGGGGGAAATTGGAAAATACAAAAGAAATATAGGATAGTGGAAAGCATACACAATATCGCACTTATTGTGAATTATACAAACACCACGGGATAAAACTATTCTTATATCTATTAGTTTTACATCTAGGAAGAAACAGGCGTTTGCTATTTCTGAGATTATATGTTGTATTACTCTTGGGTGGGAGGCAAACATTTAGTTTGTGATCCAGTTTTTGTATTTTATTGGCTACTACAAGTGATCGTCGGCGATACGCTACCCCACGCTTTGGGTAAGTTAGAGTATTGTTGGGCATAAGTTGTGAACGTCGGCAACACGTCAAGCATTCGTTGATATAAGTTATCTACAACTTCTCGAAACGTTCTATATAAGTTATACGTTATGCGTACGTCCAACTCGTTATGAGCACGCTATGTATATGTCCAAAAGTGTAAAAAGAAAACAAAATCAAAGTTCAGCGTATGCCAGCGTTTTACCCCTAATTTGATACGTCAGGCATACGCTGGCTAAATCGTCAAGGTGTGACTGCGCCATAAGGCCTGTAAATATTGTAGAGTACAGACACTGGATGTCGAACTTTTTTTTTTCTTTACACTGTGCAATGTAAATGAACACTTTTTTGGCGTAAATTACAATAGGTTACAAAGGGAAGGAATTATGTATTTGTATGTGTTGAGGTACAATATGTCGGGGTTTACTAATAAATGTGCCTATATTTCTTGAATTTTTTGTGGACATTAATGTGATGTGTGGCTTCCGGGTTAGTTGACCGTCTATACTGTGGTTTTTGAATAAAAAATCACATATGTAGTTTCATAATAATTTCAATACATTATCAAGTTCATCATTATATGGATCAGATTATTAGGATCTTTATGTGAAGGAATTGGGCTCGTGTCATCTGCGTACGCAAGGGTTTTTTTTTCTTGTCAACCTGTCGGATCTCAGCGAAAGATTTTGCATAGTACACCTCCCCCTTGTAAAAAAAAAAAGGTCCACTGACGCCCCTGGGGAAAACAAACACATGAAATAAAAGTAGGAAATCAGCCTTTCCCAAAAGTACCGTTTTGTATGTGTATACGTTTGTATGTGTGTTTATGCCGATTAGTACTATATTTCTTTATACTGAGAGAATAGCACAGTAATCTACTACAGGGATAATATTCCCAACAATTACACTATAGAGATTTAAACGTAGGCCCCTATAATATTCATAAGGAGCGACTTTTTCTCTTTCCAGTGATACCTAACTTACTCGGTGTCGCGCATGACCCGAGTGCATTACTCTTGAAGAGAACAATGTCAAATGTCGAATCACACCTTTTGCAGTTTTATCCGTAATGAATTCGACACATTGCGCAACAATCCGGCAATGGCGAGACGCTCCAATCAAGAAAATTGATGCTTTGCCACTGTCAGCTCTGCATTGAAAGAGGAGGGGGGGGGGGGGGTCACATCGAAGGTGTGGGACAGTAAAAGATAAATGCACATTAACAATCCTTGAATCCATCTAGTCATCACTTGTGAAACTTAGCCAGATGTGCATGAGTTACAGAAGGGATTAATTCAATTTTGATTGGTCATGTTCAAATAAGATGGAATTCATTCAAGTATGATGTCAAAGAAAATATTCAACCCAATCTTTCATTTACTTGCGAAAACTTGCAAACAGTGTTGTTTGGCATTGTTCTATTGAAGAGCAATGTACACATACATCACACACACACACACACACACACACACACACACACACACACACACACACACACACACACACACACACACACACACACAAACACACACACACAAGAACGTCAAGCTCTGACACAGACACAAAATCAAGTACATTCTTACTATTGTTCAATAAGACTTGTTTATTACACTAAATTTGGATACAAAATCATTATTCACCATTCTGAATATACACACAAAAGTGCAAAAGGATAAATACAAAGTTTATCTCATAAATATATATTTATGTTTTGAACATACCATACAATATTTTCCAAAGACAAATGGTAATGTTTTACAAATGAAACACTGATACAAAGACATTACTAACTCAGCACGTACTTTAAGGGTCAGTGACATGATTGGGAACACTTGAAAATGCCTCAAGAACCAATATAAAGAGGTCGCATATAACAAAATCCTGTTATAACAAGGTGATTTTGCAGGTCCCAACTCTTTATATTTCTTTGTTTTCGGACCCTGATATAGTGAGAAACCTGATATAACAAGGTGTTTGTCATGGTTTTTAGGTCCTTGTTATAACGAGGTTGCACTGTATATACCAACTATACACTAGCTGGAGTGGATCTCACAGCTGGAAGGATTTGTCTGTAATTTCTTTACTTAAGGAGAATCAAGCATGAACATAGTAGTATGTTAATTTTATTGGGGCACGATAAAAATAAGACCCATACAGAGCCACACAGCATGTTTGCTGGCCACAAGGGATATTGACATATGTTACTTTAGAATGAGTCAACATTTGACTACAAGATTTTCACAGGAGAATTCTTGCATAGTTTACTTGATTCTAGAGTAGTTCAGCCCAAGTTGAGGACTACCCCCAATCATGTCATTTACCTTTAAACCACCTCCACATACACTACTCGCCACTTTGACTCTCACACTTCCACATAAGGAAATTAGATCAGTTTTTAAACAAAGTTAAAAATCATCACAAAATAATTATACAGTAATAATAATGATTATAACAATATAAATCATCTTCATTATCCTCCTCATCACCATCCTCATCCTCCTGCTCCTCATCATCATCAACGTCATCATTACCATCGTCATCATCATGTATTTTTGTTCTTCGTAGGCATAACACAATGCTCTCGCTGTGCATGTTCAGTAAATTGTATATAACAATCTTTTGGGGAAGTATTTGACAAATCAATAGTTGTTAAGCTTCTTACTTAGCCACAATGGAAGTATATTCCACATTTCTACTGCACGCCCTGCGAAAGCTCTGTCAACATAAACATAATAATTGAGTGAGGAGACCCTTTCTTTGTGCTTCAACAGAGTCCCTGTGCTGGTCTGTACATTCGAAGAATTCTTGCAGGTATATGGGGATCATTCCAAGAACATATTTAAAGACAAATATGATAATTGAATTTGATTCTAGACTTAACAGACCACCAGTGAAGCTCAGATAGAATTGTGAATAAACATATTTACTTTCGTATTTCATTTAGAAGTCACCAGTTTGGCAACTGAATTTTGCAGATGCTGCAATTTATTCATTGAAATATTCACAAGCCCATGGAAGAAAATAGTATTATTGCCTAAAGGACAAATTAAGATATGCATACGTACAAGTTATTTCTGTTGTTGGTTGTCCAGGAACATAAATTACAGTTACAAACACAGCATACTGTTATTACACATACACAAAAAAATAAATACATAAATTAGTGCCTTCATGCTGATATTACATCATAACAATCTGGTATAAACATTGTTACATAGGATAAAATAATTATATAAAATATCTACAAAAGAACATGGAAAAATACATATTTAATAATTTATTGGTTTTTGATTGAATTAAATTAGCTGTAGATAACACAGCCTGGTCAGCAAAATCACTACATGACTGTGTTTGTTTAGTTGGTTTCTTTTTTTTAGGGGGGGGGGGGCTACTGGTGGACTTATCAAACGCAGCTTGTGCATTGCATACAGTTCTTGAAAAATAAAATCAAATGATTCCGGCAGCATTTCAAAAAACATTACCGTTATGGACAAAAATTGTAGAACTAGGACTTTAAGAATCCTCTGTATAATTGAAAATTCATAACTCTTGCATGCTTCAGCCAATTCAAACTATCACTATTTTCTTTCTCTTCTTGTAATGTGTACTCTGAATGCATGAAGACATTTGAGTTTCATTCCTCTTTAATGATAATGACATGATTTGATAAGATTCTTTGAACTTTGACATTTAAAACCTTGAAATCTAATTGGTTCATTGTTACATCATACTACACACTTAACGAAATGCATCAGGACAACTCCCCTGGATGACTCCCACCTGACAACTCCCCCGGAGGACGTCTCCCCCAAACGGACATCTGTCCCGGAGGACAACTTCCCTGAAGGACAGCTATCCTGGAGAACAACTCCTGTGGATTATGGCTCCCCTCGAGGACAATTCCCACGGAGGAAAATTCCCACGAGGACATCTCCCCTTGAGGACAATTCCCCCGGACAACAACTACCTCTGATAGATGTCCCTTGGGGAGATGTCCTTTGGTGGAGTTGTCCTTGGAGGGGAGTTGTCCTTGGGGAGAGTTGTCCTCTGTGGGAGCCATCCTCCGGAAGAGTTGTCTTCTGGGGGAGTTGTCCTCAGGTGAATGGTCCTCTGAGGGAGCTGTGCATGTTTGTCACATTTGTCCTCCTGGGGAGTTGTCCCAGGGGGGAGTGGTCATCCGGGGGAATAGTTGCAGAATCTTAACCAAAATTTGATTAAAATTAAGTCAGTGGTTCAATAGTTACCATCGTAATGCGACAGTAATATACAGATCAGGCCCCTGGAAAGAATGTGGTTTTGAGCTTCACATTTATAAACTACAGGGAAAAAATTAAATTTTTCTTTTCAAGGGCTACCTTTCCTGTTTCAGTGCTTTCGAAATATTCTTTTGTATTGGACCCTATGGCAATTTACAGGGGCTCTTTTGTCCATTTCAGGGGTGAAATCGCCCCGAGCCCCAGTGTATTTTTTTCCCCTGATAAACTATCATGGCATGGTGAGATTTGGTAAAAAGCACACAAAGAGTTAGGGGCTTTCGTTTCCAAAACATGGTGGGTTTAGAGCCTGACAACTTTTTTCATGCTCGCCACATTGATTCTCACCATGAAATGCCTACTTTGAGGGCTCACATCCTGTTTCCTACTATCTCTTTACCATTTTTCTCTGGAAGGGTGGGGTATGGCATAGGGGGGGGGGGGGTTCTTTCAAATAATATTGTACCATAAGACATAGGCTGGTATCAGCAGAGGCAACACATACACTTCTGTGCTCAATTGTTTCCCGAGGCCTGAGAAAGATGGACAGTCAGGGCTCCCATGGGGACAACACAAAAACATTATGCATCGGGATCTTTCAAAGCAGAGTCGTAAAACTTGCGCACAAATGAAACCCCAAATATTTATCACGTCATATGTGACCTGTCACCACGATGCCCCGATAAAGACGCACATCTTTTTAAACATAAAAACAAAACAAAAATTACTTTGGGTGAAAATATGAATATTTAAACTTTTGTAAAATGTGCATGTCATGAAACCTTTGACTTTTGAAGCCCTTTAACTTTCATATCTTACATCCCAATTACAATATTTCGCACTTTCCGTAAGTTTTAAACGTGTGATCTTCAAAGGGATTTGTGTGGACGGGTCACATATAGTTTATTTGGCAATCCTTTTTGTATATTGTCACACTGATAAGACTGCTTCTTTGAAGCTAAGATACCTAGTCCCGTTAAAGCAGTATTTGATTCTTGAAGCTCGTTGCCAACTGCTTGTCCGGTAGTACGATGGCATTCAGCACTATGACTTCCGGGGGGATGCTGACATTGGTACCTGGAGGGACGAATCAGAAAGAAAAAGACATCTGCTCAGAGGATCCCAAGTTCCCAACATTGCGAGTGAAATTAATTCAATTTCATAGCCCCAGTTTGTGAAACTATGGGAGTGTTTCATTAAAAAAATGAGGTGATCTTAATTCTAGTTGATCTTATTCTAAGTGTGACCACAAAAATTATGGTAAGCCATGTGTGGCACTACAAAAATGCAGAAAATGTTACTTTAACTGGCAAGAAACTAAATTATAACATATAATTGTGATCTATGTGATCATCATGTGATGGGTTTTATATCAGCTAGAAATCAGTCTGAAAGTTTGCAATTTTTTTCTGAATGCATGCTGGCTTGCCATAATCACAAGTCACACTTAATTATAAATTCAACTTAAACTTTTCGTGAAACACCCCGTCGATGAAATATACATTACAAACTTATCCTATACTTGTAGAACAAATTATGGCATTTTGATTAAAAATGAGATCCATACATTACATGCTTCAGAAACAAATTCTAAGATAATAGTAATTTTCACAAAGCATGCCTAGGGGAGAGAAGTGAAAGCAATCCATATATTTTGCCCTGCCTTGCATATGTTCATGAAATTGTTAATTTAGCCCTTTTCATGAGGATGTATTTAAGCACAAATTTTGAATATTGTTTTAAATAAATAAATATTACAGCACACTAAACACATGAAATACACACATGTATTAAACTGACTGTAATGACATTTCTGGTGCATAACATGTAACACTGACAGTGTAGTGTGGTATTACTGAAGTTTTCAAGCTTGTTTTTCAAAAACACTGAACATGGACAAAATAAAGATGTACATGATGAAGCAAAGATATGGTTACTTATTTGCATGCCAATACAGTGTATCTCCAAAAGTTTTCCACATACTATGTAAAACAAGAGACGCCTTTGTTAATAATTGACAATTACTACAGAACCTGTCACCTGTTCAAGTTAATAATTAATTGGTTCTATAGAATTTGTCCACTGTTCAAGCCAAGCTCTAGCGCCTTAATTATGCATATTTTCTTGACCAGAACTTGGCTTGAACAGGTGACAAATTCCTGTCTTGCATGTTCATTACATACCAAGACACACTCTTTGTTTGGTTTGCAAAAGGTGACATTTGTAAATACATCTATTTTTCCCAACCAAACTTCTAGACTCAAAGGCTAAACTGCTAAGCAAAACTGTACACTCTCCAGCGACCTCTTGTGTTCAAATCATCATAAATAATATCAAACTATTTTATTATGACCAGTATTAAAGCCCAAGTATAGTTTTGCTCGATCAGGCAACTTTTTCATCGATCGTTCACAAAGTATTCTATTATCACCCCAGATATCAGAAAACGACATCAAATTCACTGAAAATTGTTAATAGTGACAAACTGTGATCTTTAAATCATTGGAGAACGTGTAGCAGTATGTACATTATCTAAAATGTAAAAAAATCTAAAAAGTTTCAGAGCGACCAATTTTTAGGGCATTAATAGGTCATATAGGTCTATCTAAAATTTATAATTGCAAATAATTCTATTTTTTAATATTTACCAAACAATACAGTGTGTCCCAGAAAAAAAAACAGAACCCTAACACAAATGCTTCTTGTGCGGAAGCAATGGGGCATATGATTGCACAAACAAGTTCAAAATAAACTTTGACTTATGCTCTTTCAAATGATACATTAGGCAAACCTATTTACTCATGCATCTCTGAGTAAAAAGACTTGAAAAATTTAAAGTGAAAAACCATATGTTACGCTTGTTGCTTTGACTTTGTGCACTCCATGAAGATAAAGAGATGGGCAGCTGGTGTGCACAGTGTCAAAGCCAACAAGCGTTACAAATGGTTTTTTACTTTAAATTTTTTAAGTCATGGTACTCAGAGATGCACGAGTAAATAGGTTTGCTTAATGAATCATTTGAAAGAGCATATGTGACCGTGCATCACAAAACCAACAAAAAGTAGCCAGACATGATTTTTCATGTAATATCAGATTCTGATAGAGGAGACTCTCAGCTTTAAAATGATACATAATTTGTCAAAAATGGACATAAGTAAACCAGGGAGGTATAAACCCTTTCAAATAACAGTGAGAATGTTCAATCCCTTTAGATGTTACTTTTGAGAAAAAGGCTTTGAAGTTGAGGGTCTATTCTACCATCTGGGCATGCAGTGCAAAGTGCAGGTGGAACAAAAAGGGTATTTAAAACTCCATAACAATTACTATGAAGGGATTATTGGATTAACTCCAAACTTGGCAGACATATTAATTAGGTCCTATTTATCATTAAATTAAAGTTTCAATAGACCAGTGTACCCCGTCCCCATTCATAAGTTACAGAGTGTAAAATTTGGGAGAGTACATTTTTCATGCTGTTGGATGGGAACCTGAAACAACCGAAACAGCATGGGTCTAGAAAAATTGCCAAAACTATTACTTAAACTGCATGTTTATGCTTTCAAACTTCATATGTTGGTAGAAGAAGAGTTGCCCTTTCAGAAAATATCAAAAACTGAAAATCGAACACATTAACCTATTACTCATATTTTTAGCCCTTGCGTAAAATTACTCCCGGCGACTTTCTGGTGGTTCCGTGATGCACCGTCACATATATCAAAGTTTATTTTAAGTATTTGCTTTGAATCATATGCTCCATTGCCTCCACACAATAAGCCTTTGTTTTCAAGTTGTTTTTTTTCTGGGACACACTATACTTGGGGTTTATTGTCTAATATTATATTTTCCAGCAACTATTCATGATCTATATGTTTGTTTGAGATTATGCAGTTTGTGTTCTCTTATGTTGGTATGTGTGTCTGTGTTACGAATTAAGATGGATTTCACACAATTTGTGCATGTAACAATACAAACAGTAGGAATTTACATGTATAAGTCAGTTTGTAGTTAGTAGATGATACAAATGACCCCATAATACCATACACCTTTGAAGAGTGAATAGCTCTTCTCATGAAGCATCTGAGAGCAACCATTGCAACCACCTGCACATTCCTGAAAATGCATTTCATGCATGCATGATTTATTGCATACCCTTAACAACGAGCTTTCCATTTTTTTAATACCTTCTTATAAAAGCTTCATACAAATGACATCAGTTCTGCAAATGCACAAACTGTAATAACCAACTGGCTTATTTTCATTTTAATTAAAGAAATAAAATACACCTTACAATAACAAGGGAAGCAAGAAGGAAAACACAGACCTGAATAATTAAATAATATCTAATTATGCATGTAAAACCAGTCATCAAAAGTGAACTACAACCATGTTGATAAAGTAGGTACTGTCAAGTCTGCAGAAGTCAAATTTACTGTACGAGGTGAAAAAAAAATGAAAATAAAGAAAAGGAGACTTATGAAGTCCTTTGACTTAGGTTATATTCAAGTTTTACAACTTTAGACTTTTTAAAGGCAGATTTAACTGTAATTTATCACGGAGAATAAACATTTTGATTGTAGCAAAACAAAAGCCACCTGTTGCAATTCCAAGATGTAACGAATAATAGACGTTTGTAAAAATTAGCAAGAAAATACTGTGGAAAACAGTAGCAACCAGAATAATATATCACCACACGTAGTGTTGAAATACTAAAATAGACTCAACTATGTTGGCTATTTGTCTAAAGATCCAGCAAGCAGTTATCACTAAGGCTCGTTTGTTGAATCTAGGTTCAAAATGATACAATATCTATTGCTTCAAAAAGGCTGCAATGATATAAGAAGCCAACAGATTGCAAGAAAAGCACAGGGTTCTATTTTGTTAGTATTGGAGTTATTAGATTACATTCAAGGAAAATTAGAAACAATAATGCATATCATTATCAAACTAGCTTTGTGCAAACTTCAGACAAACTTTGGTGGTATGATTTGCTGGTGGTAATACACGTTTCATGCATCAACTACTGATTTACAGGAGGTCTGGGCAAAGGTTGACAAGCATTTCAACAAAACAATAAATGCTGATAAATAACATTACAAAAGAAAAATAACAGAAATGTAGGAGGGGTATGGCAGTTACTATAAATTCCTGGAAATAACACCATTGAGTCCTAATGCCTCCCCCCCCCCCACAAAAAAAAAGAAAATCTCCCTGTGTCACAATAATTCAACATTACTTGAATGTCAGTGCAAAAATGGAATATACATGTACTGGGAAAATTAATTAGTGATAATATGAAGAAACTTGATTCATGGAAACAGAAGTGGTATGTAGTACACAAACAACAACAACAAAGAAATGTTGAATTTTAAAAGTTGTTATTATACAAAATAATTTCTTGAAGTGTTCTCTGGTCAACGTCCATTGCAGGGTGATGCAGCCAACCCCCAAAGGGTTAAAGGGACCGTAAAGTCGCAAGTCGTGGGCGTTTGGACCTGGCCCGACTCGGGTAATATTCGGGAATGCCCGTATACTTCCGGAAAACGAGCGTGCACGAATTGTGTGCAATTCACTATGCAGCACGTATTCACCCGAAGAAAGGCGAACTAAGCCTAACTGACCCTCATCGGCAATTCTTTTCGCAGCTCCGCGATTGTTGTTACGCACCACTACACTACGTAGCATAGAGTTCAGTGTTACGCCCGGCCTTGCAATAGGGGCAAGCGTAAGGTAAATAAATGTACATGGATAACGAGCGGCGCGTCCCTTTAATTTTACCTAACCTCAGTGGCTTCTAGCCTATTAGAAGTAAATGTAACTCTTAGCTCGCTGCGGTCGACCACTGTCACCACCGCTAACTCGGTGCCGTCGACTCTTGTCGACAGTCCGCATGAACGAGTACTACCTATTCAATTGTTCAAGAACAATGGATTTCCCATTCTTTTATCTATTTACACCTTTCCCCCAGTACTAATAAAACATTGTTTTCTGTCCAGTACAGGGTCACCCATGCATGATTGATGAGTGAACACGTATACAATGCATTATTTATCGAGGGATCTGAAAATAATTCAGCAGCCTAGGTACTAATAATGTATAGGGCTAAGAGTACCAGTACAATCAATGGGTTAACGTCACCACACTTTCTCAAACATGTCATGCAAAAGGTATCATACCCATACGAGCAAACTATGCTAATTGATTATACTAGAAATATGCATAAATTTATAATAGTGGTTTTTTTTCAAAGCTATGTACATGTATGCAGTTTGAGGACGTTCCTAAGGCCGCAATCAAGCAGGTGTATTGTTCCTATGGATAGGAACTGCAAAGAATACCCTTTGTTTGTTTGTAAGAATCTAATGCATACTGTATGGTTTTAATAAAAAGCTAAGAGCCAAATAATGAAAAGAACAACAAAAATGAAAAGCATTTTTTACATGGCAGCCAAGTCATAATTGCAATCATGGTAACTGGAATAACTGACCTTAATACAAAAGAGAAAAAAGTATTATCAGACATAGACATTAGAATTTGAAATTCTGTAAGAGTTAAAGACAGGGCATCTCTTTTGCATGCCTAAAAATTAACATTGTGTAAATACAATGGCATTTAGAAGAAAATGCCATCTGGAACCTCAAGCAAAATATAGGAGCTAGAAACTCAGTATTAGTGGAATTATAGTGACTGTTAGACTCTGATTTGAATTTTTTTCTCGCAAGAAAAAAATCCTACTTTGGAACGTACATTAAACAGCTGTTGTTTTTGAATTTTTTTCTTGCGAGAAAAAAAATCCTACCTTGGAACGTACACGAAACGGCTGTTGTTATTCTTTCACAGTTTTCAAATTCTAGGTAATTACTGACCGTCCCAGATTTCACAGACATGCCCTTCATCAATAGTCTAAGGGCATGGGTTATCTTTTCCTGGTCTGTGGGTATGTTTGGAAATGAGATCCACTGCTTTAAGATAATATACATGTACATGTATTTTCTGTACAATTAGGTAAAAAGAGCTCTAAAACAGCACAACTGAATATATTTGTATAGTAGCAGGGCTTTAAAAATGTATGCTTATTATTATTATTTATTATCATTAGACCTGGCTGTATTTTCTGGGTCCCTATCAATTAACATGGCAGTGGACCCACAGGGCATGTGTACATCTGTTCACAACTGCATTGTAGTACACAGAAGTGGATAAAAATATCACAAGCTCCGCCTTCCAAATCATGTTTTCAACATGAAGAAATTCACACAAGGAAGATGCGCCATGATGTGGCAGAATCACGATTAGAAAAAACCTAGCACGCTTTGAAATTTGTGATTTAATTTGCAACTGTGATCTAGTTTGCTGTCACACGGATAAAAAAAAATACCCTATTTTAAGGGATTGCAAACATCAATCATGATTTAACTGCCATATGAAATGCTCTAAGTCCAGCAAATGGTGGTCTCTCTGTGCTTGGTGGCAGGGAAACTATACAAATTTTGTAACTTATACAGATGTGCAAGAATTTACAGTAATTATTTACCGTATGTACAGTATGACACTTGCGGACACAAAATGATGTTAGTTTTGTGTGCTGTCAAAAATCAACGATGTGAGTACACAAAGCGAAAGTGGTTTTCAATGGCAAATCTAGTTGTTGAAGGACAATATTCTTACTTCGTTGAAAGAGCAAATGGAAGGAATTATGATATCAAGACACTCGTAGTCCCGAAATTCATGCATTCATTCTTAATCTATTTCTTGCCAAATTCTTGAGCCACAAAAGCAAACTTCCTGGAAAACTCAACATTTAGTATTTCAGAATTTTAAACATTTATTTTTCTTCTCTTGTCATGTTATGCTTGATTTATGTTTATTCTTGGTTGGGCTTTAACAGGCCAAAAGTAAAAAAAAATGAATTAAGGAATGACACAGAGTATGTAATTGACTTTCCCTTCATGACACTACTACAATTGTTTTCTTCAGCTGTAATGAGAAATTGCTAAAAACCAATTACTGGCAGTTGGTATTGCATTTAATTTAAGATAATCCTTTCAGCACCATTATTACAAAACTCCATAGACTTTCCATGTGATTTTGGAAGTACAGTACTGAAAGGCTAGCTGTGCATAACAGAAAATATTGTTACCATATTCAAGGATCAAAACACAAACCTCAACTTTACTAACAACAATATCAATAACAGAGTTTGAGGCAAGACTGGCTCAACTTTACTAACAACAATATCACTGACAGTGTTCTAGGCAAGATGGGTTTTCATGCCATTTTTCCTTGGTCTCAATCGCAGACCTGGTCTTGAGACCTAACGCAAAACTCATTGCAGCTTCAATTTACATTTAGTTGCAATCTTAGGACATCGCATCTGAATAACATCAATGATCACTACATGCATGGTAAAGTAGGTAAGGTTCAAACACTAACTTGCAAACATCAAACTGCAAACAAAACCAATACTAAAAGCCAAAAACTGAAACCAATAACAAAAACTAACAA